>CAUYQU010079895.1:0-156752 GCA_963574635.1 Cheracebus regulus
GGACACATGCACACGTATGTTTATTGTGGCACTGTTTACAATAGCAAAGACTTGGAACCAACCCAAATGCCCATCAGTGATAGACTGGATAAAGAAAATGTGGCACATATACACCATGGAATACTATGCAGCCATAAAAAAGATAAGTTCAGTTCCTTTGCAGGTACATGGATAAAGCTGGAAACCATCATTCTCAGCAAATTGACACAAGAACAGAAAACCAACCACCACATGTTCTCACTCATAAATGGGTGTTGAACAATGAGAACACATGGACACAGGGAGGGGAACATCATACATTTGGGCCTGTTGGGGGCTGGGGGGCTAGGGGAGGGATAGCAGGGGGTGAGGGGATGTGGAGGGATAGCATTAGGAGAAATACCTAGTGTAGATGACAGGGTGTAGCAAACCACCATGGCACATCTGTACCTATATAACAAACCTCCACATTCTGCACGTGTACCCCAGAACTCAAAGTATTTTTTTTTTTAAAAAGCTACTTTGGCTTAGAAGAAGTTCCACCCTCTCTCTGACTACAGCCTTGACCACACCCAACACATTGCCCAGGCTAAAGTCTTGTACTGACGCTGTCATCATGTGTTTTGGACTCAGCAACCCACCCTCTTCATAGGAAAAGTTCTGTTCTATTCTCTGCAGTTTTCCTTCCTGGCAGCCAGGTCTCCGTGACTTGTGCCAGAGACACAATCGATCCCCAAGTGGCCCTGTCCAAGCAAAGGCCATGTCAACTTATGTTCTGACTTGATGATTCTCTGACTGATGGCCCCATTCTTCCTTTGCATATTCCTGCTTAACCCTGGGGAAAGTCACTTAACTTCTGACGACTCCTGCATCGACTTAAGCAGCTGATGGGGATGATAGTGGCAGAAGGTGATGTGAGGCTTTGATTATCTGCGTATGGAGGGGTACAGAGGAGCATGGAGGTGGGGATAATACTAAATGGCTATTTTTGAGTTAGTAGGAAACCAATAAAAAGATGGCTAGAATAATATTGTAGAGCAGCAACCCCCCAACTGTTTTGGCACCAGGGACCAGTTTTGTGGAAGACAATATTTTTTCACAGACCAGGGGTGGGGATGAGGGAGGGGGAGGGGTGGACAGTTTCATCCTGAAACTGTTCGTCATCACCTCAGATCATCAAGGAGCGTGCAACCTAGATCCCTCACATGCACAGTTTACAATAGGGTTCATGCGCATATGAGAATCTAATACTGCTGCTGATCAGACGGGAGGCGGAGCTCAGGACGCAATGTTCCCTGGCTTGCTGCTCACCTCCTGCTGTGTAGTAGCCCGGTTCCTAACAGCCCAAGGAGGAGTACTGGTCTGCGGCCCAGGGAGTGGGGCCCCCTGTATTGTAGGGCGTCTTTGATTCTCTCTCACAGATCCTCTGAAATAACTAAAGTGGGTATGGTTTCAGCTGTGATGCAAGTTATTGCTTTTTTTTTTTGTATGCCCTTTTAAAATGTTTTTGATTAACACTGTATATATTTAAGGAGTACAACATGATTTTTAAGTGAAAAAAAATTGCATTTTTTTATTTTATAATGCAAGTACATGATGCTTAAGAATACACTAACTTAGACTACTGCAGTTTGGTGCCATCGCCCTGATTCTTGCAAAATGGCCAGCAGTTTTAACCACCATTTCTTTCTTGCTCGTCAGTAGAATTTTGATCATGGTAAGAAATTGAAACAATATGTTATTACAAAAATACTTTAGAGCTCACAGAACCCTTAAAAGTCTCCTGGGGATCTGTGGACCACACTTGGAGAATCTCTGCTGTAAACAAACATACAAACAAAATGCAGCAACGAAAAGATATTTCAAAATGACTAAAATTCTTTGCATGTGTTAAGCACCATGAAATAAACATGATTAGCAACAACACTTCTAAAAGTCTACAACATGATTTTTTGATATATATTTAAAAATTCACATACATATATTACTATAGTTAAATAAATTAACATGTCTCCTCATATTTTTTTTTGTGGGTGGTGAGAGCACCTGAAATCTACTCTCTTAAAAATGCTAGAAATTATATATATACGTGTGTGTGTGTGTGTGTGGTTTTATGTATATATAGTAGTATATGTGGAGATTATATATATATCTATATATCTATATATATAGATATTCCATATATAAGAAAATATTCAGCCATGAAAAGAAGGGCATCGTACCATTTACAACATTGATAAACCTGGAGGACATTATGTTAAGTGAAATAAGCCAGACACAGAAAGACAAATACTGCACAACCTCATTAATATATGGAATCTAAAAGATTGGAATTCCTTGAAGCAGAGAATAGAAAGGTAGTCACCAGTGGCTTGAGAGATAGACGGGTGGGGGAGTTGGGGAGGTGATGGCTAAAAGGTTCAAGATTGCAGTTATGTAGAATGAATAAATCTGGAGATTTAAGGTACAGCATGAAGACTATCATTGGTAATTTCATATTGTATACTGGAAATTTTCTGGGAGGGTTACTACTCTTAGGAAAAGCCATTTGTGGAATAGAAAAATCCAAGTTGCTCTCAGGCTGACCACACTGACACTGCCAGAGTCAGGCCGTTGTCTCACCCTCAGGCTGTTGGAAGTGGCCCTGATTTTAGCATCATTCACATTACTTTCTTCCAGGGTCAGGCTTCTTGCCCTGGCTAGATGCAGTTTTGATACACTGTTAACATTATCAGTTGCCCAAAAGTGATATCAGATGAAAAGAAAATACTCCCTGTCCTTAAACTTTGGATCAGAGTAAGCTCCCACCTTCATTCTCAACATACAGGTTTGAACATTGGTTCTGGCTCTAACAAGCTGGAATGGGGCTGGATTGCAGGGTCTGTGGGTGAGGGACAGCCCTTGATTTTGCTGCACATGTGTTTCTTCAGCTGTGAAATAAAAGTTTTGGATGAGACTAGGGTGATGACTTCTATAATAGACTGCAGTTATCCCCCATTTTACAGAGGAGAAAACAGAGGCTTAGAGAAATGAAGTAATTGGCCTGACGCTGCATTTCTAGTGACAGGTGGAACTAGATCTCGGTCTCAGGAAAGCCTGACTTTCCTCTGGGCTCCACACCAGTGGGATATGTGTTGGGAGGTGTGGCCATCCCTCAGCCCAGCCTTTACGAATGGCCTTCTTTCCACAGCTGGACCACATCCAACCCTGCTCTGTGGGCAGCACCACCCAGCCTCTGAGACTAGTCCTTAAAAGTCCCGGCCCAGTACTCGAGGACTCCACATAAATCCCCTCGAGAGGCTGGTCCCCCTGACCTTGAACCCAGTGAGGGTCTCAGCACCGTACCCTTTGTCACGTCCTTGGCTTCTGCCAGAGCTGCCCCCAGTCATGTACTGAGCAGCTCTGCCACATCTGTGATTTCTGGCACATTTACATGGCCCCCATACAAGTGTGTTCTAAGAAGTGCTGTAATACTGATTCCCACCCCAACTCCTACAAAAATAGGTCTTCCCAGGCCAAAGAGCCGTCGTAGGTCTTCCCAGGCCAAAGAACATGCTGCAAGAAATCACTCCTCCAAGAACACAGGGGGTTCGGGAAGAAAGTACTGGTGAATATTTCTAAAAGCTCATTTCTAAGGAGATCTGTAACTAACATTATAAGGAGTTAAGTAAAATCCTTGCTGGAGTTCTAATGGGTATTTCCATTAACAGAGCAAAGAGCTGAAAAAAAAATATGGGACATACATAGAGACTGCCTGACCTCAGGCAAGCCACACAGCCACATTGGACCACAATTCTTCATCTCTAAATGCTGGTCTTGACCCCTGCTCTTCCATACACATAAGCTTATTGTGAAGTCAAAGTGGTTTATAAATCCTAAAGTAGTGGTTAAAGATGAAGTATTTCTGATTCCCTGACATGAACTCCCTATAAAATGAATTCAAAGTCTAGGCATGACTTACCCGACAAGAAATAGATATCATTCTTTCTGAATTAGCATAATTTTGGCTTGGATTTAGATAGGTCTTAATTGACCTTCGTATGAATATGTTTCCTATCATATTTTTGAGATTCTCTCTCTTTAGATTAAACAGCATTTTGCTTTTAAAAAATAAAACCAAAAAGCATTTTAAGAATAATTACTTTGGTCCTGGTCCTAGCCTATCCACATTTCTGCCTTAAACATTAAAATAGTATTTGGGGAATAATTAAATTGTGTCTGGTGGGATATCTTCTCCCAGTGAGAGAGGAAATGGAACAGGGAGATTTGAAGCAGGCCTAAGAATATAATACTGTGCTGCTTAGCTACAAAAATCCTGCCTGATTTGTAAATTTGCGTTACCATGGCAACGCAAGTGTGTAGTTAAATAATCCTCACTGGTCTAGAACTGAATTCCAGCAACTCTTCCTAAACCTTCATCCTATTCTAATCCCACAGCTGTTGCCATGGAAATGATCAGATAAGATTCGGTAGAGGTAGATGTGCCAACGGCAGGAGCTGAGTCCTGGCCTACATATAGCCACTGAAGTATTAGGTTTTGTTTTGCTTTTTGTTTTGCTTTATTTCTCTTGTTTTGCAATCTTCAAATCACAGAAAGCGGTCGCCTCAAACGAGAGGCTAATTTAGCGTGATGTCATGAAAGATCATTCTTGGGGTTTGTGCAGGTGGAGTAAATGAGGAAAAGACAATGCCAAAAGGTTGCTGAGGAATGGAAAAAATCAGAAATGCTTTCCTTTGACTCATTTTCGGAAACTTTCTCCAAGAATCCATTACATCAGGGTATTCTCTTAGGAGTCTGGTGTCCCAGATGCAATTTCCCTGGGCTAGTCCCTGCCCCACTAGGAGGGTGGGTCACACGGGGCCACTCCCCAGGTTTTGACAACCGAGGAGTTCGTTCATTCGTTGTGCATTGTTCATGAGGAGTTTCATTTTTTATGGTTGATGGGAGTTTACAGCATGCCTCCAGGGTTGGCTCTGGCTGTGTCAGCAATATCTTTAGGAGTGACAGAATTTCTCAGTGTTTCTATCAACATCTTTTTATCCTGTGCATACTTGTAGACAGATTGTTTGGGAAGACCTAAAATTTAAATCATTGCATCTAAGCAATATCCTGATGATATTTTGTTTAAATATTATAGAAAGAAGCAATACTTTGTCCCTTGACTTTGAACAATGTGATCTCATTTATTTTGAAATCTTTGCCTGATACTTCCCTGAAGGCGAATGGTTAGGCCACAGCCCAAAACAATTTTGCCTTTCAGTGAAGCAGATTCCTCGCAATGTGTGAGCCCTCAACGATCATGTGAGAACAAGACACACCTCACAGTAAAATTTGAAATCCCAGCAAAATACGGAAGGGACCTTGAAGGATCTCTGGCAATCCAATGAGCCGTTTTCAGATGAAGAACCTGAGGCTGGGGCTTCCAGTGCCTTAGAGTTTAGGACTCACGGATTTTTCTGTGGACTCTTGACGCTGCCACTGCTTTAGCGAAAGATCCGAGAGGTACATCTGTCGATTTTTGTTCTCCTTTTCCTGGACAGCTCCAGCAGAGTTCCCATCGTGCAGTTCTTATTATTTCCTCTTAGCAGCTTCAGTCATACATGCTAGACACTGTTTCATAAATTTTCCCAGGCCTATAATTTGTTCCATAAACACCTGCTGATTTAATATATGTATTACATGATTTGAGATATCACTGCAGTGTGATCTCTGGGATCCATTCCCCATCCCAATCTCATGTTGCAATGTAATCCCCAGTGTTGGAGGTGGGGCCTGATGGGAGCTGGTTGAATCTTGGTAGCAGATCCCTCGTGAATGGTTTACCACCGTCCGCTTGGAGCTGTCCTCGCGATAGTGAGTGCATTCTCGCAAGATCTGGTTGTTTAAAGGTGGGTAGCACCTTCTCTCTCTCTTTCTCTCATGTTCCACCATCTGACATGCTTCATCCACCTTCAATGTCTGCCATGATTGGAAGCTTCCTGAGGCCTCCCCAGAAGCAGACGCCTGTATTCTGCTTCTTGTATAGCCTGCAGAACTGTGAACCAATTAAACCTCTCTTCTTTATACATTACCTAGTCTTAAGTATTTATTTATAACAATGCAAGAATGGATTAACACACAGCATTTGGAGTAAGAAGCTGCTGTCAACCTGTTCATATAGATCTTGTTCCATGTGGCTCCTCTCACCATAGTTAGAGTGATAGGGTGGCAACTTCTAGGACCTGATTAGAGGTTGTACTCTCTGAGCTGGTTGTGTGTTTTAGGTGGTAAAGGTTATGATCTTCAATGACATGGAGTAGAATTTGTTCTTCTCTCGACTTTCATCATTGTAAGTGACACTGAAGAGAGACAAGAGCTGAATCATTTCTGAAATGAAGAAAAATGAAAAATTAGAACTAAGAGTTTATCCTTCTCCCACTGACTTCAGTGACTCTCAGCAGTACTGTGAGAAGGAGGTGTGTTCTCATTCACACAGCAAAAGCGTAGCTATGTAGCCTGGTGTTCTTGCCTCAATAGAACGGAGCCAATGCAGATAACATTCTGGCATCCAGCGTGCTATTCCAATCCCCGCCTTAACCCTTATGTTAATTCAAGCTTTGTAGACACTCTGTTCTGTTCTCCTAGAGCTGAAGTCTATCTAATTGTGAAGAATGCTCTTCATGTGAAAAAAAATGTGTACTTGTTACTATGGTGATGAATACTGTCATTTCCACAACGAGGAAAAGTTCTGAAATGGGGAAAATAGTCCCAGATATGACCATGTTAAATGCTCATCTTCAAATCCTTCCTTTCCAGATCCAATCAGGCTTCAAATCTCCATTAATACACTTTTGAATATATCAAAAATTAGCTCTTTCCCAAGCCACCATCATCACTGTCTTAAAATGACTTTGTCTTAAAATGACTGTTAATCTTATAGATCTCTTCTTACCCCTGTTCAAAGCAGGAACCAAAGCAATGCTTTAGAAAACTGAAACCTGAGCATGTGACTGTCTTGTTTATAAACCTTTCAATGCATTTCTACTTTTTAACCTCTGCCCCTTGGAAGAAAATCCAAAATCCTCAGCATGACATAGTATGAGTGGTCCATTTCCCGTGTCCCCAAGGCAGCCTGGAGCCTCCTCCCCTGCATTTCCCATGCCCCAGCCACCCACCCAGGTCCCCAGTATGCACACAAACTAGGAGTGTTCCTCCTGCCCCTTGCTCTGGCTGACTGTACTCACCCTTCAGCCTAAGCTTAAAACTTATTTCCCAAAACAAGCTTTTGCTGAGCTCTCAGATTAGCTTGTCTCACTCTTGTAAGCTCTCCTTGCATAGTGAGTATGGATTTAGGGGAATTCACCACAACTGTAACCACAGAGCACTCTGTGTAATACTTTATCTGTAGTTTCTTCTAAAATGTAAGTCCTGTGAGGACAAAGACTATGTCTTGTGCACAGATAAGATGCCTAAGAAGTAGCTATCAAAATAATGAATGAAAGGCTGTGGCTAAATGGAAGGCAAGAACAGTCACTGTCAATGAGAAGGTCCAAGCAGTTCAAGGCAGGTTATTAGAAGGTCCCTAATGTCCCAGAATGGACGAAGAACAAGGGACACCTTTAGTTCAAATATTAAACAGCTAGATTGGACGCAGTAACTCACACCTGTAATCCCAGCACTTTGGGAGGCCAAGGCGGGCAAATTGCCTGAGCTCATGAGTTTGAGACCAGCCTGGGCAACATGATGAAACCCCGTCTCTACTAAAAATACAAAAAATTAGCCAGGCGTGCTGACGCATGGCTGTAATCTCAGCTACTCGGGAGGCTGAGGCACAAGAATCTCTTGAACCCAGGAGGCAGAGGTTGCAGTGAACTGAGATAGTGCCGTTGCACTCTAGCCTGGAGGACAGAGTGAGACTCTGTCTCAAAAGAATATATAGGTATATGTGTGTATACATATGTATATATATGTATACATATATACACATTTCTCTCTGTATATATGTGTGTATATATACACACATATATATATTCATATAGAGAGTAATTATATATATGTGTATATATCTATATACACATACATACACACATATACACATATATACTCATATATATAGGGAGAGAGCAATTATTCATGCCATATCCTGGACCAGAAAAATGAATAGGGGATGCAAGACAATTCACAGTCTATTGAGGGTGATGTATGCATAAATGGAAGCCACAACATACATAGCTATAAGTTAAATGAGTTTACCTATATTGATACGGTTTGGCTCTGTGTCCCCACCCAAATCTCACCTCAAAGTGTAATCCCCATAATCCCCACGTGTCAAGGGCAGGACCAGGTGGAGGTGATTCAATCATGGAGGTGGTTTCCCCCCTGCTGTTCTTATGATAGTGAGTGAGTTCCCATGAGAGCTGATGGTTTTATAAAGGGCTCTTCCTCCTTTGCTTGGCACTTCTTTTTCTTGCCACCCTGTGAAGAAGGTGCCTTGACTCTCCTTCGTCTTCCACCATAATTGTAAGGTTCTTGAGGACTCCCCAGCCATGCTGAATTGTGAGTCAATCAAAGCTCTTTCCTTCCTAAGTTACACAGTCTCTGGTATTTCCTTATAGCAGCATAAGAACAGACTAATTCCTGTCCCACCCCAAAAAAGACATTCTGCATGTTATGTTTTATGCTGCAGGATGCAGAATGATTTGGCAGATCTAAATACTCTATCCCCTCATAAGGCTGGGTTGCTACAAACATTTTTTTCTAGGGAAGCTGATTCTAGTATTTGAAGACGAGTATTTTTTCTTAAACCATGGACCCTGACGTCAAGCCAGCTATTTCATCTGGTGCTCAGCTGAAGCAAAGATGATTTCTTCCAGTGCTAGAGGGAAAAGAGCTGGAAGCAGCATTGAGCAGTGTGGGGCCTAGCTGCCAGGCAGTCTCAACAAAGGCCTCAGCCGATCCCACAGAGAGTTCTAGAGCTGGGGAGGCCCTCTGGATTCGTCTTGAATTGAGGCAGTGGAGTTAGCCATTGCACCCCCACACTGATCAATTATTAATTGTAGGCTGCCCGAGGAATGAGTGTGCCCTTGGCTGAGGCAGCTCCCTTACCATAAGGGCAATTCCTGGGGAGAGATTCAGCTGTGCACAGTCAGAAAGAAGCACTCCAAGCAGCTGGGGGAATGAGAGGAATTAGTGCCTTTGTCCTGAAGGCAAGACCTGGGTTGCATATCACAGCATTTACTACATAGAGATAGGCACAGTGTTTTCTAATTTTCTCTCTTTTTTTCTCTGCCCTTGCCCATCCCCAGATTTTCTTCTTACCTGAAAGGATTTCCTAGACGTAAGCGTATTGGTTGATGGCAGTGGTTCAGCTTACCTTCTACTTGGTGGCTGCTTTAGCTCATAAAACACTGAATCCATAGAGCACTGGTCTGGGGAGGGGAAGCAGAAGATTTTAGGCACTGCTTGCGTCACGTAATTCACTCCACTCCCATCTCCATCTGGTGCTGATGAGTGGATAAAGGCAAGCTGAGATGTCCTGTCCCTCCAACAAGGAATTAAATATATTCCCTAAGGATGAGAATAAATGGATTATTTTTGGCTTTAGGCATAGATAATGGTAAATAAAGATGAGTATAAGGCAGTTTGGTGGCCCTGGGCAGTGCCATGGGCCAAAGTGCTTGCTCTCTTTGGACCCTTTCATTTGAGTGGGAGCCATTTGTCAGCTGAAGTTCGAGTACGACTGGCCGGGAGACTCCCAGACCTTCAAGTGGTCACTGAGTTCTTGCCTCAAACCAGGCGCAGTTGTAGCAGGGGTTGGCTGGGGAACCAAACAGCTGAGACATAAGGCTGCTACCTTGTCTCTTTCAAGAAGCCACATGATCCCTAAATCAGGTTCAAACTACTCGTCTCTCTGGCTTTGCTTCTAGCAGTGATGGGCTCTCCGTCTTAGTCCACCAATTAAACATGTGAAGCAAAGGGCAGTGATTTGCGAACACTTTGTTTCAAATAAACTGTCAGTGTGGCCACAGCCCTTCCAGTACACACCATATTTTTTCAGGTCTCCAAACCCTTCCACATTCCCTCCCCTTCTCTCTGTTCTTTCTCTCCTAGTTTCAGGGCTGGGGAGTTGTCAGGAAGGGAGTGCCTCTTTGCATGCAAGGGATGAGAAGGTCTACTAGGTTTCTCTTTGCCATCTGCCTGTGCATCGTCCTAGCATAACCCCTACCAAGGCCAAAGCAATTAGATGTTCAAACTCACTTTTTAAGCTTATTACAGAAGTGTTCAAAGCTCTTATGTCTTCCCAAAAAAAAAAAAAAAAACTGTTAAAACCCTTGTCACATTTCTGGAACTTCTTTCCTCTGGGGACCAGCCTGCCACTGAAATCTCATTCTTTCAAGGCCTGACAGTACCATATTGGAGCTGGATGGAATCCAGAATCACAGAGACACTTAAAAATTGGGCAAACTTTTTGGAAATAAAGTTAGCTAAGGGATTTTTGTTCTTTTTAATCTCACTAGATGACATCTCTTGTCACTCAGAAGGATAACCTGGGAGCTTCTTCATGCTCACACATCTTCATTAAAAATGGAAACTTGAGAGCCCAGCTGAAATTCATTTCTTTTGTTCTCACTTCTCACCTGCATCCCCAATTATTCATTTATTCCGACATGTATTCGGCACCTGCTGTATGTCAGGCTCTGTCTTGGGTGCTAGAAACATGGAGAGGAGAGAGACACTGTACCCCTGCTGTCCCATCAAAGGACAAAACACAGTGGGAAGGGTGGCCCCTGGAGCTGTGTAGCTGGAAGGACCACCAGACCTTACAGACCTCACTGCCTGGACCTGTGCTGCCCAATAGTAGCCCATCTCTGGCCACCTGCAGCTGTGAGCCCTTGAAATGTGAATGATGCCACCGAGGAGATTCATTTGTAATTTTCTTTGATTTCACTTAATTTTAGTTTAAAAGTAAACATTCATTTCCATCATTGGAAAACTTTTACATATGCTTGGAAGAATAGAAATGTGGGTCTCTTTTATAAATTCTAAATATTAGGAAATCTAAATACAGGACAAATATTTCCAAGGCAAATTTAGCATCCTAATCAGGATGTGCTATAAGTATAAAATACACACCAGATTTCTAAGACTGAATGTAAAAAGGAAAATGAAAAATGTCCCATGAATAATTTACATATGTATTACATGTTGAAATAGCAATACTTTGGATATGTTGGGTTCAATAAATATATTACTAAAGTTTAACCACTTGGGACTTTAACTTTTTAAAAATATGGCTACTAGAAAATTTAAAATTACATATGTGGTACACGTTATATTATTATTGCTTTAGGAGAAGAAATAGATAAGGAAATTGGAAATTAAATTTTATCAGGGTAAGTGTGAGATAGAGAAGTAAGGGACAAATAGGTGGAACATCTTACATGGGGGATGTATAGAAGCTCACAGGCCTAAGGAGGTAGAGAAGAGAGAAAAGAAAAGAAAAAGATTGCACTCCAATCACACATGTGCAAAGACATGGAAGCAGACATGAGCCTCCCATATCTGGAACTTAAATAAATTAAAATTAAAAAAAATAAGACTAGTGATGAAGGCAGGGTCAGAAATGGAAGGGCCTTGTTCACCAAATTAAGGGTCCTGAGGTTAATCCTAGAGACAGCGAGGCCCCACTGAGATGCTCTGAGGAAAGACTTCACATGGTCAGAGCCGCATGTAAATGCCCTCCGTGGTGGTGGTGTGGAGAATGGGATGGAGCAGGTGAACTGAAGACTTTCTCCACCTGCATAGGCAGCAAGACAGAAATCTGGGGATCACTGCTACCCTCTGAAGGAAAGGATGATCCAGGAAGGAGGAAAGGAAGGAAGGCAGCAGTCCAGACTGGTGCTTGTGCTGTAGGTAAGTGAAGTCAGCCATAAATAGTAATCTTCAGTAAAAGAAGAAATATTAATGTTCATGTTACTTACTTTTCTGAAAAAGATCTAATTTGTCTTAGTACAAACCAAACCTGTGAAAACACTCATGTATATTTAGGAAGTCAAAACTTAGACAACCAGAGAATCCCAAAAATATGAGTTTCTGACAAACCAAATCAATTAATTTATGCCCTATGGCATGAAAAAAAATGCAATTATGAGAAGAGGGGGAAAAAACTGGCCATATTGTAAAGACCAATATTTGAGAATTGTGTCCAGCCTTGACGTCCTTCTGATCCTGTGTATTTGACTGGTCTGTGTGGTCAGGCCTGGCTTTCATGTTTTTGAACTTGGGACCCTTTGGGCAAATGGTTTTGAATACAAATGTTCCAGATCTTCCTTGGGACTCTCTTACTATGTTCTGACTTCATTATTGGTTCGAACCTCATTTCATTACTAATTTACATTTACTTGCCTACTAGGAGGTCAGTTTATTTTTTAAACAGGGACATGTAAATTGTATTTCTGTTTTTCCATTAAGCACCTGCCTCTTGGGAATTGTGTGTCATTCTATGCCTCCCAAGGATGGTTGAATGAATCGGAATTCAAAATGTTTAAAATGCCTCAGGCTTCTTAGAAGAAAAATGTTCTGGGAGTAAAAAATAGAAATACAGATTAGTAAGTATCACAGAAAATGCTCTGAGTTTAATCATCACAAGTGGTACCCATTACATGGCAGTGGCATGGACGGGTCGGGGAACAAGAGTCAGGAGGCTGGGTCCTGGTGTGCATCTGGCCTCTGCATCAAATGAACCATTCATTGATCGCCCTGAGCTTGCGCTTCCTCGTGTATGAAATTAAAAGAATATCTGCCCTCTATACTCCCACAGGGCTGTTGTGAGGATCGAATAAAATATCCTCCATAAAACCAATGGAAAAGTAGACACGCTCAGCTGTGCATCGCTAGACATGAACAATATTTGAGGGTCATGATGGTGATTATGGTGGTGGGTGTCATTGTTGTTTAATATCTCCAACAACAGCACAGACCTCAGCATATGGTCTATTACAGGCACTCAATAAATATTGTGGAATGCAGCCATCCTTTCCCGGGGGTTCCTTTCATGACTTTTTTGGGTGGTGGGGGAGAAATTTTCTCTCCATCATAAGCTTTTTCTTTCATGAATTCTTAAAGCTATCTTCCTTTGTCTCCATAACACCTTGGCCTCTGATTTTTCAGGGCCGGCTTTCTATGCTAATTTTTCTCCCTGCCCCTCTTGAAACCTCCCTTGTGTAATTAAAGTTGCCTTTGATATGATCTCCTCTATGCCTTTCTCTGTTTGCCTAAACTTTGCTTCTTATTCCTCCCAGTTTGAGTTCTAGGAAATCCGTGGCCTCCTCCTTTTTTCACACGCCCACAAATGACTTTGAAAATTTTAGTCCTCACTTAAACACTTCTTGCTTTCTCCTGCTTCGTTTTTTTTTTTCTTTTTCCTATAAATCTTAGCCTCGTTGTCAGTGAAATTCTCTCTTTTCTTTTTTTATACACTTCAACCTCCGCACCACTATAATCTTTCTCATCATGTGGCTTCTCTTTTGGTTAAGCCCACTATTTTCATACAGTTTATACACTCTTTCCTTCCTCACTTTCAGTGGCTCAGCTCTGATATAATGCTGGGTTTCACCTTGATTCTTTTCTTGGGGGCTAGAGTCATTATTGATGGCATGATATTTTATGGTCACAGAAGATTTGGTCTCTTAGAACTTCTACAAGCATAATGAATTTTGGAAAGGGCGAGAGAGATAAGACAGGCCACTATTTTAAATACACAATTGGTTTTTCTATAGGAAACTTGACTGGCATCACAAACTATTCTCTGAAGTGTTAATTAGCCCTTTGTCTCACTAGACGGATTGCATTTTAAGACTAAAGGGGTTTATGTTCTTTCACATCTTTCCTTATTCACTGCTTTGCTCAGCATTATTCCATTGTTCCAGGCCAGCAATGTGTATGAGCACAGTAAACTAAGGACAAGAAAGATCATCATGGGGACAGTTACAAGAGTAACTATATTTCTTCAGGCTTCACCAGATAAGCCAGGCACTCTTCTAAACACTTTATATGTACTGACTTAGGTCATCCTCACGGTGACCCAGCGATATGGGCACCATTATACCAATATTGTATTCTAATATGAGAAGTTGAGACACTGAATTTAAATAACATGTCCAAGTTACACTGCTAATGAAACTGCTAGTTGGTTGATGACCTTCTACTCATCCTCCAAACTGCCGCTCATTCAACGCCTCCTAGGAAGATCTTTACCCCAAACAGCATGAGGTACACCTTTCTCTATATTTTTATATATATGCTACTTTGGGCTTCTTTATTATAGCAGTTACCATATTGCATTATCATTCTTTCTCTATTGCATTGCTCTCTGTAGACTGTGATTATCTCCAGAACAGCAACTGTATCATATAGGAGGTGTATTATAGACCTTTATATCCAGAGTAAGTAGATTACCATGTAGCAGATGTCCAGTAAATGTATAGATGGATGAGTGAAAACATGAATGAACAAATAAATGGGACCAGCCCACGATCTGCCTTTCGGCTATTTTAAATCACCTATTCTAATTATAGATATATCAGGGTTCGATTTTTTAAAACAGAATCAAAATGAGTAATACAGACTGAGAGGTTTACTATTATAAGAATTAGACCTTAAACAACTGTGAAAGCTTATTAAGCAGTCTACTTAAAGCTATTTCTTCTATATCTGAGGTTAGAGCTGAAGTCAACATTGGAATAAATCAGAAAGAAAAGATGGAAATGAGACAGAGGAAGCAGAGGACAAACTGGAACCCATGAGAATGACCCCGGACACACATGTTTCCAGTTTCAGTGACGCAGGTCCCACTGGTGTCTTGGTGCCTTTTAGCAGAGAATTGTATGTATGGCATGGCCAAGATTCAGAGAAGTTGACGAAGGAAATCCTACACAAGCTGAAGGAAATGTAGGCCTGGCAGCTGCACCCTGCCAAGGTCATGGGCTACTACAGTGCCTAATGATTTGATATGACTTCCAAGCCTGGGACAGATTTCTCTCTTGGCCCTGACCAGGGCTCGCTGAACAGGGAAGGGAACTCCAGAAAATGTAGTTCCAGCTTAGCCAGGTTGACACTGTACAAAGCCACCACAAGAAATATACTATCAGTAGCCCACTGAATTGAAACCTGAGACATTTTGAAATTCAAATTTCATCTGTTAGTGCTCATCCAAGAAACTGAAAGAAAGGAGCCACAGAATGAGATCACCGGGATGGCTCTAGTAGATTGCATGATTGGCTTGAATTCCTCCTCCCTTTCTGCTTTCACAGCTTTGATGGTCTCATTGTGGGCCGATTGTAGTTTCATGAGTCTTGACTTTGGGCTTGGCCATGACATTTACATGGGCCAATAACATAGTGAATGGTTTCGAGCCTAGTCCTTAAGAGGATGCACATGTTTCACTCACCTTCTGGCTCTTTTGCCATCTCTGGGAAGACATGCCCAGGATAGCCTGCTGGTCCTAGGAGGAGTATCAGAAGCACGTGGAGCAGAGCCACACCAGCCCCTTGCAGATGCATGAGCAATGGCAATTCACTGTTGTTTTAAGCTCTGTGCTTTGGAGTTGTTTGTTACACAACAACAGTTAATGTAACTCAAAGCAGACAAAGGAAGGGACTCCTTGGAGGCCTCACTGTGAGCAGCCAAAGTTTAGCATTTTCAGGAGTATCTGTAACAACAGTTTTGTGTCTAAGCCTTTGCAACTGCTTTTGTGCAATGAGCCGTGTGGAGTAGGAAGCGCAGTTCTTGGGGGAATGAAAGTATCTCTGTCATGGGCCATCTCTAGCCAACGGTAGAACAAAAGGGAGACGTATTAATCACAGGCAAGAGCCTGGGTTTCAGGTGTGATTTGCCAGATGGACAGCTGAGACACTGGTGACTGCATCGCTGCTGTGTAAACAGCTTCTTCTGATGGCTCCCCATCACTTCCAGGATAAATGTCAAATGTCTCAAAGAACATGTAAGATTCTTGTATGACCTGGCCTCCTCCTACCTTCAGAGGCCTCTCTGTGGCCTCTCCTATTATTAATCCTCTTTCATACCACAGAGTCCTCCTTGCCTGGAATGTTTTCACCTGTTCTACCTAGAAAGCTTCTACTTGTTCTCCATAGGCTACCACAAATGTTCCATTTTCTCTGCAGATTTCACACTCTTTAACTACTTCCAGCCCTTTAACCCACCCCCAGGCAGAATTATGGCTTCTCCAAGTACTGCCTTGGCTGTGTCGCTGCCTCCTCTATTAAATTATGACCTCTTGTAGGCAGGAACAATACCTCCTTCACTGTTACATCCTGTAGCATTTAACCCAGGAGCCTGGCCCTCCCCTGGAAAGGGGAGCAGTAGATCATAGCCATTGAGATTCTGTTGCTGTTTTTCTAGAGGACAAAAGATTTTCTGTACTGAGGCAGATATTGTTATCAGAAAAGGTGACCTACTAGGATTTTGTTGATAATCACTGGATGCCAAGGGAGAGATATGGAGTTCTCACTTCTCTTAGAAAGGAGTTCAGCTGGGAATAAAAGTCTGAAACTTAAAATATACCTGAAAATCTGAAATATATATGATAACTAAATTCCCATGGAATGAAAAAATAGCTTAACAGTAACCTATTTTAAATGAGCCACTTAAATAGATGCTGACAAGAAATGTGCTTATCAAGGCTTCCACTTGGTTTCAGATTCTTCTCTTTCAAGTATCTACTTTATTCTTTTCCCAGAATTCTGACTCATTTCCCAAACACCACTCCTTAAGCTTTCAACCCTTAAAAAGCTGAAGCAATGTTTTTTCCCTTCCTAAGTTGACATTAGAGTAGTCAAAGCAGTGCTTTGGCAAGAAAACGTTGGGGCCGTCTGTTCTTTCAGTTTCGGATTTGGCAGAATGAACCTATGTCTCTCCTTGAGCTTCAGGCGCTTGCTTTTATCTAGGCTTAATCATCTCCCGCTGCAAGGGGCTGTCTTACACCATATTCAGAAGTGTCAATGCTCTGAGCTCTCTGCAAATCACATTTCCATGTGGTGTT
Organism: Cheracebus regulus; assembly: GCA_963574635.1. Lineage (NCBI taxonomy): Eukaryota > Metazoa > Chordata > Mammalia > Primates > Pitheciidae > Cheracebus > Cheracebus regulus. The sequence goes on from CAUYQU010079895.1 coordinate 17,019, forward strand.
CTAATAGGCACTGCCAGTAGAGGGCGCCAGAGGGAGACTGTGTGGCTGCAAGAGAGATCAGGAACTTGCTCCTTTGGTTTTTGTTTTTTTTTTTTTTCCTTTCAGGCTTGTGACAGCCTCCTTCACCTTGCCATCTTCCAGCCGCACCGACCTCCCTGCCCCCGCGCGCTGCAGCAGCCATACCTTCCTGTGGCAACAACTGAAACTAGTTTTTTCACCATTTGCAAAAAGCAGCTGATTGCTCTCCTCCATTCCCATAAAGCCCAGCGGCAGCCAAGCAACAAGACTCCTGAAGGATCTGAGTTTCAATTCACAGGATTCCTCCATGGCGTTTCTAAGTTTAAAAAAATTTAAGATTTTCCCTTTGTTCCTCCAACCCTGGAGGAGACTTTGCCACGTCTGCAATTCTGACACCTTGAAACCTTTGTCCTGTTTTTTTAACCTCACTCAACTAGGTAACAATTTTGTATCCAGATAATAATTCTTGATGTTAAATTCTCTCTGCTCAAATAACTGGTGTGCTTTCTGTCTCCTTATTGTACCCTGACTGACACAGGTTGAAGTCTGATAATATGTCAGTTGCCTGTGCCCTCTCCTGTAGGGCTTCTTACGGTATTGGTGTCCTTGTTAGGATGCTCTGATTGGCAGGACCCCGGGCCTTTCCTGTAGAGCCCCGTATCACTCTTCTTGCGGTGTTTTCGTGTTCCTCACCCAGTGTCTTAGCTTAAACTGCTATAAAAATATATCACAGCCTGGATGATTTAAACAACAGAAATTTATTTCTCACACTTGTGGAGGCTGGTACTGCAAGATTTGTTTTTTTGCAAGGTGAGAGATCTCTTCCTGAAGAGCTGCTTGCTGTGTCCTCACATAGTAGAGAGGAAAAGAGCCAGCAAACTCTCTTTTATCTCTTCTTGTAAGAACACTGATTCCATCATGGAGTTTCTACCCTTATGACCTCATCTAAACCTTATTATCTCCCAAAGACCCCATTTCCAAATACCATCACACTGAGAGTTGGGATTTCAACATATGATTTTGGGGGTGGTGCATAATTCAGCCCACAGCACTGAGTCACTACTCCAGCCCCCATTCTGCCTCTGGAAGTTCCATGCTCCAGTCCCCAACACCTGCCCTTATATCATAGTTCATAGTCTAGGCTTCTGCTCTGGTCTTCCTCAAGATTTTCCAAACCCTTAAGCCTATGTTAAGTACCTTGGTGATTAACAAATGGTTCTTCTCAGGGGACAAGTTCTGTTTGGAAGCTTTTTCCAATTTCTGTGGTATATTAATACACCTACCTTAGTCCATTTCACTGAACACAGAACTGGGTAGAGATACACAGTAGCAATATATTTATATATTATAATATATATTATATAAGTTATATATTAGTTATATATAATATATATTAGTTTTGCCACAGTTAAATTGATGTACAGAATCTCAAGAGCACAGATGATGGAAAAATGTAGTAAAATAATTAAAAGTGGTGACTTTTGAGTATTTTTCTCTATTTTTGCTAATTTACTTAATTGCACGTTTATTTACTTTAAGTTTTAATGGCTTTGTTTAACAACCAGGTCATAGAATTTATTAAGAAAAAATAACAACTGGTTCTTAGCAGCCAATAAGAGCAAACTCACCTAGACCACTGGTCAGAGCTACACCTACAAAGTATCCCCATTCCCTTGTGTATCTATGGAACTCTGGGTCTACACAGAGCAAGCACAATGTGAAAACCACATCACTGGGGGCCAGTGAATCCAGGTTGCTATTCTACTCATCCTATCACCACAGCCACGCATCTCAGAAATAATTCCGTGATCTCAGGGAGCAGCCATAAGGTATACAATTGCAGATGCTCCAGAACTCCAGAGATACCAGCATCTTGCTACTAGAAGGAGATGGAGGGCATCCCTTCCTGCTTTCTCCAGAAGTATCTGAGTTTCCCTTTTGTAAAAAGTCATCAGCTGACTTGAGCAAGAAAATAGGGAAGAGGACACATTAAAGAGAGGTAGGCGCAGGGGACTATTGAAAGTGGTGCAATTTTCTACTCTTGGCAGAGCAGAAGCCCAGGCGGTGAACTATGGTACAAAGGTGGGTCCTGGGGACTTGGGCATGGAACTTCCACAGGCAGAATGGGGGCTGCAGTGGTGATTGGCTACTATGGGCTGAATTGTGCACATCTGCCCCAAATTCATATGTTGAAGCCCTAATCCATCAGTGCAGTGGAATATGGAAACTGGGCCTTTGGGAGGTAAGTAGGTTTAGATGACATCATAAGGGTGGAAACCCTAGGATGGGTCCCAGACCTTGGTTGACCTTGAACAAGACCTGCCCATTGTTTTTTTTCTTCAGAGCTGTAAATTTCCCAAAAGTCTTGTGAAGATTAACTCATCTTTTCAGCAAAGCTTGGTCTTCTAAACTCTGTTGAGTTCTTGACCCTCTCACGGACTCAAAACCAGGAATCAGAGTTCAGGTTCCAGTGCATTCGTCTCTTTAGGACCCACTAATATGTCTATCGTATTATCCTTTCTCATTCCAATCATTTCCACCTTTCCACTTAGTAAGTCTGAGCCACCTGCATTTCCCTTAAGGCAGGGGATTTCGGAAATGAAAGCAAAGCAAACTTTATTCCTGCCTTCCCTGAATCAATGGACAGTCAGGCTCTGTTAAAGAGCAAAGGAAGGAATCTCAAAGAACAAAGCCAGTGAATATTTGTGATGGTTTCTATAAATCTCAAATATTGTAAATATCAACTCTTAGGATTGTAGTGTGAAATATTGTTGAGATTATTGGTGCACTTTAAGCCTTTGCATTGGACTCCTCACTGTAACAAATGTCTTACCTGAAATATTCACATATACTGGTTCTCTCTCAGGAATCTGTAAGATCAAAATCAAAGTGGCTTGATTAACATCCTCAGAGGTGTTTGAACCAAAGCGAGTCCATCTTGCATATGGGTAGGTAAAATGAGGCTGAGACCTGCTGGGCTACATTCTTAGGTTAGGCATGTTCTTAGTCACAGGATGGGATGGGATGTCAGCACAAGATACAGGTCACAAACACCCTGCTGATAAAAGAGGATGCAGTAAAGAAGTCAGTAAAAACCCACTAAAACCAAGATGATGATGAAAGTGACCTCCCTTGGTCCTCACTGCTCATTATATTCTCACTATAATGCATCAGCATGCTAAAGACACTCCCACCAGAGCTATTACAGCTTACAAAGGCCATGGCAATGTCTGGAAGTGACCCTATATGGTCTAAAAAAGGGAGGAAACTTCCATTCCGGCAACTCCCCACCCCTTTCCCTGAAAACTTATGAGTAATCCACCCCTTATTTAGCCTGTAATCAAGAAATAACCCTAAGCATCCTCAGTCAAGCAGTCCGTGCCACTGCTCTGCCTGTGGAGTAGCCATTCTTTTGTCTCTTCTCTAATAAACTTGCTTTCACTATGTTCTGTGGACTTGCCCAGAATTCTTGCTTGCACAAGATCCAAGGACATTCTCCTGGGGTCTAGATTGGGACCCCTTTCCAGGAACAAAAGCACAAAGTGGAAAAATGTTGGCCAGACTTAATACGTGAATAATAAGATGTCAAGTTATAACCGAATTAATTCCAGAAACAAATTAATTGCTGATAGTCAACTAAAACTTCAAATTTGTCTTCCTAATTTGCAGACAAATTAGTTCAGGTCTATTAACAGTTAACATTTTTAAATATTTGCCACATGCTGAGCAGTGGACTAAGTGCCAATTACCCAGAGAAGCAAGCACTATTTTACACCCATTTTACAGATGAGTATATGAAGGCACCTAATTTAACTTGCTTAAGGTCACAGTAACGGCAGAGATGGGAACTGAACCCACCCGGTCTGAGTTTACAGCCTCTTCACTTATTGTGCTATACTGACTCCTTTAGTCTAAGCCACTTAACGCTGACTGCCAAGAGTTTTCTAGAATCTGAAAGGTACAATAAAAAAAAGCTTAAGACTCTTCCTGCCTCTACTCTCTCTTCCCCCGCCATACCTGTTTTAACTCCTAATTTCACACAGCCTTTTTGATTTTGGAAGTTCAGTCTTCAACTCGCAAAACAAAGTGTTGCCATCCACTCAGTGCCCCCTTCAAATCTCTTCTGACCCACGATCTCACACATGAAAGAATCTGTGCCCGATGCCTGAGTTTTCCCAAAATAACACCAAGGGCTAATGCCCACTGGGTACCTATCATGACCTCAGATGTGTCATATTTTCAACATATGGCAGTCAGTAGCCTCATTTATCACATTACCAACTTTCACAACCACACTGAGATACAGGTGTCATTATCATCACATTTACCTATGAGGAAACTGAGGCTCAGTAAAGGTTAATGGCCTTGTAAATGTCTCACAGCTAGTAAGTGTCGCAGCTGAGATTTGAACTCTTGATGATGCCAGGCTCTGACATAGCTAGCTCCTCACTGCAGCGCTCTCTGCCTCTTGGAGCAATGATGGAGAGAGTCCCCAGACACACATTGCGCAAATTACACTTAACTACTGCAGAGCCTTATTACGCATTTTCATCTTCTTAGTGCGTTCTAATTAAAAAGGAAAAGAGTGGTGATCTCTTTGCTCTCTTAGCTTTTTTCCTCTGAGTGGAAAGCAGAGGGCCCCCTGTGAGAGACTTTGCGTAATAGACCTCATTGTATTGCAATCAGCTGTTTAAGTGCAGAGTTTTCCTCCGTTCCTTTTTACTGGAGAAAGTTAATTAACATCATAGCCAGTAATCACTTACCCACGCTTAGTCTTGATTACGAAGAATATGTGGATATATTTAGTCACCTGAACTATGTGAATGTATTTAGTCACCTGAAAGTCTAAAAGGGTGCCCCTATTGTAAAAGGCTTTAATTAATAGGAATAATAACAATATTAATAATATAATGTTACTTAACATTGATGAGGTGCTTACTAAAGGCCAGATACTCTAAATGTTTTTTTACTTAATCCTAACAAGAACTTTAACTTGAAGCGGACACTATTACTTTTCTCTTTATTTGAACCATAAAAAGTCCAAGGTGAAGGTTACTGTGGAAATGAGAGATCCGAAAGAAAAACCAGAGAGCCAGGCACTGTGCCTCAATGTTGCCATAGCCTCCATGTCCGAGGGAGTGGGGATAATAAATCAGTTCCTTTTCTATTGTACCAAAATACTCCTTTTACTCAAGCAGAACTCAAAGTCATGAAATCTAAGAAACTGAAAAAAGACACAGCCATAAACTGAAGTTACAGACCATTTGACTGTAACTAAGGAGACCTTTTCAGGACCCTTGAGATTGGCTAAATGGCAGCTAAGCCCAAAGCAAGTCACATTAATCTTCCCGGTGGGTGCCCCTCTGACTGAGACTTAGGCAAGGCGAGGGGTTGGTGGCCTTGAGTGCCCAAGTGCAAAGCTGGCTGTGTGGTACAAATTATCAGCTCTTCTGATAGGGCTGGTCCTGCACGTTGCAGATCCTCAAGGACGGAAGCTCAGGTTGGGTGGGAGGTGGAAATTAGACAAGGAGTTGGAATCAGGATGTTTTTGCTGAACACGGACGTCTGTGAGCATCCTCAGGCCCTTGGCTCTCTCCCCTGCCTTCCCCCAAACCTTTCCTTTTGTCCTTGTATTCATGACTTCACAAACTATTTTATTTCCCTAGAATATTTGTTCACGATCATTAAATATTCTCCCCGAACTCCTGAGACCCTGTTAGCCTCAGCATTAAAGCTCATTTTTTTTTTCATGGAAACCTTTCCTGACTGCCAGATGAGGTTAGAATCTAGTGTCCCTATGCCAAGGAATTCTCTTTTATTTCACAGTGCATAGCGCAGCCATGAATATTTATTTGTGGAATTTTTTATTAAACATCTCTTGTCAATGCATGATTATAAATCCTGAGTCTTATTCTGTCTGTAGCCTAGCACGGTGCTGTGCACCTGATGGGCCCTCATATATAATGATGGTATTTGTGTCCTAGGGGTGCACTAACAAAATACCCAAAATGGGGTGGCTTAACACAGCTGAATCTTACTGTCTCATGTTCTGGGGTCCAGAAGTCTAAGACCAAGGCATGGCAGGGCCATGCTCCCTCGGATAGGTCTAGAAGAGAATTATCTCTTGCCTCCCCCCCCACTGGCCTTTGCTAGCAATCCTTGGTGTTCCTTGGCTTGTGCATCACTCCAACCACATGGCTAGCTTCTCCCTGTGTGTCTTCACACCATCTTCCCTCTGTTCATGTCTGTCTCTGTGTCTAAATCTCCCCCTTTTATAAAGTGTGTTAGTTACTTTTGCATTGCTATAAAGAGTACCTGAGGCTGGGTAATTTAGAAAGAAAAGAGGTTTATATGGCTCATGGTTCTCCAGGCTGTAGAAGCATGGCAGCAGCATGTTCTTCTGGTGAGGGTCCCAGGAGGCTTTTAGTCATGGCAGAGGTGATGGGGAAACAGGCATGTCACATGTCAAGAGAGGGAGCCAGAGGGAGAGGAGGAGGTGCCTGCCTCCTTTAAACAACCACCTCTCATGTGAAATAGCAAAGTGAGAGCTCAGTCACTACAGAGGGGACAGCCCCAAGCCATTCATGAGGAATCTTCCCCCCGTGACCCAAAGGTCACTCACTAAGCCCACTTACAACACTGGAGGTCACATTTCAACATGAGATTTGGAGGAAACAAATATCTAAACTATATCATAAGGACAGCCATTATATCAGATTAAGATTTACCTTAATGTCTTCATTTTAATATGATTGCCTCTGTAAAGAACCTATTTCCAAATAAGGTCATAGTCACAGGTACTAGAAGTTAGAACTTCACATATCTTTTGGGGAGAGGACCTAAAATAGCCCATAGCAAATGATTAAATGAATAAATAAACTTGTTTGGACATATCTGTTTACCTTTCTCTGCTATAGTTTTTTTCATTTGCAACATGATAATAATACCTGTTTCAATCTCATATATATTTCTGAGATGAAAAAAGTTAATGGCAATAGAATATAACATTCCTTTGCCAACCAGTAAATTTGATTTGGCCGACCAACATGTGTTTGAATATTTTAAGTGTAGTTAGATTAAATTATAAGTGATACCAGAGACAATTCCAAACAGCTGGATAACAGAAGTTATATAATACACAGAGTTGAGAATTTCTGTACCCAAATCAGGCATGTAGCATTACAAGTGCAGTTGCTGTTGGAGTAATGAGAGAGACTCTAAGAGAGGTGCTGGAGTTTCTAGCAGAGGCTGTTGGTTCAGATAGACCTGGGTTCAAATCCTGGATCTGTGGCTCACTTTAGCTATGGAAATTTAGTCTCTCTGAGTCTTAGTCTCATCATCTGTTAAATGTGTTAATAAATCTTTAATAATCCCTGGCTGAGGTGATAGGAGAGATTGAATGATGTGTTTCTGTACATGTTTAGCTGTATCTAGTACATAATAACGATTCACTATAATACATCTACATCAGAACCACATATGGTATTATTTGGATTGTGCTAAAATTCCAGCCATGAAATTGCCATAATTATGTGGCAAAATGGAAAGAATAAAAAGATAATCTGTGGTGGCATTTATCTGCAAAGACCTCTCAGGCCCTCAGCAGCCTCTCAGTACAACCTGGGGAGAATCATAGAAAATCTTCCTTTGTTATGTGTTTCTTTCCCCTTTTATCAGCAGACACCCAAGAAAGTCTTAAAAACTAGTGAAACAAAACTGTGTCAGTGGTGAATGTCCTTGGTATGATTTGGCTCTGTGTCCCCAACTAAATCTCATATTGAATTGTCATCTCCACTGTTAGAGGTAGAGCCTGGTGGGAGGTGATTGGATCAAAGGTGTGATTTCAAATGATTTAACACCATCCCCCTAGTGCTGTCTTATGACAGAGTTCTCACAAGGTCTGGTTGTTTGAAAGTGTGTAGCACTTTCCGCTTGCTCTCTCTCTCTTCTGCTGGCCATGTAAATATGTGCCTGCTTCCCTTTCGCCTTCTGCCATGATTGTAAGTTTCCTGAGGCCTCCCCAAAGGAGAAGCCTGAATAGCCTGCAGAACTATGAGCACAATTAAACCTCTTTTCCTTATAAAGTACCCAGTCTCAGGTAGTTCTTTATAGCAGTGCAAGAATGGAGTAATAGAGTCCTGAATCTCTTGGAACTGATATGAATGGATTATCCCATCTGATGAACTGGGGCTTCTTTTCACAAGAAATAGGAACAAGAAGATAAAAGCAACTCTGCTGAGTGTTCCTAGCTGAATCTCATATTGTTCTTTGCCATCAGGAAGAGTGAACCTAACCCTTGCTTGAGATCAGGAGTATCAGTGACAAAGGGCATGATGAGCACAGAGCTCCGGCTGCCCAGGGAGCAGAACTGTAGCCAGTGTGGCTGAGTGTGTCAGTGCCAAGGTGCTGGCAGTGTGTTAGGCTCCTCAAGGTGTTGAGCTTTCATTGTAAAAACTAAATTGGTGTGGCGTTTTGAAGTCCAGCAGACCTTGATTCAAATCTTGCCAAGCTACATCCTAATGATGGGTAAATTACTTAATATCTGAGTCTTGGTTACTTCAGCTCAGAAGTGAAGCTGATTCCTATGTCCTAAGGCAGTTGAGAGAATTTCTTGAGATGGGATATGCAAAATGCCTAGCATAGTGCCTAGAATGAGGTAAACAGCTGATAAGCAAAGCAGTGCCACTGCATGTAGAGGTAGAACTAAATACAAGGAGGGATCCATACCCTAGAAACCAGACCCCAAGTCACATAGCCAGGGCTCAAATCATGGCTCGATTACTTACTTGCTATAGGGGCATTTATCCCACTTGGTAGAAATATTGGCAGTGATATAAATGTTTCTTTATAATCCATTTGGTATAAATATTTACACTGATGATGAAGTACTGCCCCAGACCTCACTAGGAGCATTATATTATATATGGTATATGAATCACATTTCCTTGCTAAAATTTCAGAGCTTCTCAATTCTGAAATCCATCTGGCCTCAAGGGTCTTAGATAAGAAACTGCAGACCTACATGTAAGAACTCACTTCATAGGGCTGGGTGGACTGATGGAGTAATCTATGTAGAATAGAATCCTGCATCACCTGGATATCTTGCCGGGTCAGAGAGTGCAGGCAAGGACAACAGGAGAATCTGAATCCTGTTTTCCATACTTGCTGCATGACCTGGGGTGAGCTACATAACCTTTCTTTTTCCCCTTTAGAAATGAGTATGGTGATCATGATACTTATATCACTTGTTATGATAACAAAATCAGCTGATATGTGTAAAGTCCTTGGTAAAGTATCTGGTAATTACAGTAAGTTCAAATTCTTATAATTATTGCGTTTTATGTGTATATGAAAATTCCTTTTTTATAGCAGGCATGGCATCACAACAAAACTCAGGAAATGAGGCAAACCAACTTGTATTGGCATTCCAAGAATTTTACAGGGAATAGAAAGGTTACACAGTATATTAATCTAAACTGACCTTTTGTGCTTTCTTTAATCCGATTACAGCACTTTTCATTAAAATCGTTTTATTTTTATGTAATGCTGTGGATGGATTTTTTCCTCCTGAAAGTTCTGAGAAGACAAAAGCAAGAAGAAAATGATTATCTCTTGCTTGTAGGTACACAAGTTATTTCAGAGGGACCGATGAGGAAGAGATGATTGAAGGAATACCCAGTGAGGATGCTGTGCCACATATTTTTGAAATCAACAACCATTTCTTTCTGTTTCCACCCCCTCTGTCCCTTGTGGGGTGGCTAAGGAGCTATGTCACTCCAAGAGAACCTGCTGCAGGGAACCTGGTTGGTGGACAATTCCAGTTGTCCCCTGTATTTGCATCTGCCACGTTTGCCCAAAGATTACACTTTTCCACACCATTGACTGCTGGTGACTAAGCACAGTAGAGTAGGGGTCCCAGTGCCAGCCCATTCCTGCCCAATGTGGAAATCCGCTAATGGGCAACTTTTGCATGAGGACTCCCCATCAGCCTGGTCAAGATGTTCTAGAACTGTGCGGCCGCCTGAGACTTGCCCCACTGAATCCTTCCTTCCCTCTCTCCTTGTACAAGTGTCTGATCTGTATTGTGGTCTGAAGGCTCTCCCTGCCTGGTTGTGCTTTCTCCCCTTTGATCATGCAGAGACAATTTTCCTAGTAAATATCTTGCACATCTAATGCCATCTTGGTAATTGCTCCTTGAGGGACCTTAATTGTGTTTATCTCCTAGCTTTCCTTGCCTTGAGGGTTCCGGATGTTATGTGTGTTTTGCCTCTGAGATGTTCTTGCAGGAGATTTGGAAACGGACAAAAGGGAGAGATCACTCTCTGCACTGTGGTGGAAGCTGACAACTGGGCTCCAACAGATACAGGTTTTTGCAAAGGCAGTTTCCCCATTCCACTGTCCAATTACCAGCTTCAGGGACTTGGGCTGTTGTGGCATTGGCAGCATCTTTCTGACATTTCCAGAACTTTGGGCCATAGCAGCAGGGACCTCAGATCAGAGCTGCTAAGGCAGGGTTTTGAAGCCCAGTAGCAGCTCCTTACCTTCTGTTTTTCCAGCCTTTTCATTAATTTCACAAGCACTCATTGCCCTGACTGGAATTTCTTTCTGCTTAATTCACAGGTGATTTCTGTATCTTGTGCTGAATGCTGACTGATACAGAATTCAGTTCAGGCCTTAAAGCAAGCCTCACATCCCCCAAATTCTTATCAGGGTTGGGCCATACAATCTACACCACTACCAGGGACGTATTATTCCCTAGTGCCCACTCTACATGTGGCACCAAAGATTAATGGACAATCGGAACATTTTCAGGGGACATAGAGAAGAATGGATGGAATTTCTCTAAAAGAACAGAGCCAAAGTCTAAACAAGGAACTCACTTCCATGCCAGGGTAGTGAGTCTTCCCAAGGTCTGCCCTGCAAGATTTCCTTGGTTCTGGACCAGTGACTGCTATGTGCTCCCCAGTCTTCTCCTTTCTTTTTGAGTTTATTGCAGTTGCCCTGTCCTTGCTTTACTATTGTGTATTGAGTGTGTGTTGAAGGGAGAAGGAAGTGTGCAGATAAATTGTCTGTTTGTTTATATAGATGACTGAGCCATAAAGAGGCATAGTTAGGCCTGAGAATCTTCACTTTGAGCTTAGTTCAGATACAGGGCAGGGCTTTGGATGATCTCCCTTGAGGAAGAGTGGTTGTGCTCTATGTATGGATAAAGGCGTACACATGAATGATTGGTGGCCAGTGGATGAACTGTGTTGGAGGCTGATCATTAGGCATACAAATCCATTCTCTTCTTGTGTGTTTTAATCAGTGTCTGATCAGGAAAACACAACCCCTGTTAGGTGTTTCAAAGAGAAGGAATTAACACAGGGAACTGGCTTCAAAGTTTATGGAAACATTGAGAAGGCAAAGAGGGGAAGACGAGGTGATGGAGAAATTAGCAACATCAGAAAACTGCCCTTCCTGTTGGGGTTAAAGGGACAAAGTAGGAAGTGATGTTACTGTATCCCAGGAAGCCAGAACCACAGTGGCCATGTCTCAGGAGAGACAGGATCATGGAGGGTAGGACTGTTGGACAGCAGGCAGAGCCATGGAGGAAATGCAGCTAAAGCAGAGAAGTAGAAAACTATACCACCTTTTCTTCTGCTCCTGCCCTCCAGTCTCCCATCAATGTCTCCTATTGGCCAACCCCACCCCAAACTAGGGAGCAAAGAAGCCTTGAGTCTGCGGTTTCCTGTGATACACATCAGGACACAAGCCAGGCACTCTGGGCACAAGTCTAGTCTGCATTTCCCAGAATCCCTTTCAGCTAGCCGCATCATGCAATTAAGTTGTCTTCTTTGGGACGTGAGCAGAGGTGATGCATAGCCCTTCAGAGCCTGGCCCTTACACGGGTGGGTATGCTCCTCCACGTGGTCTTTCTCCTACTCACTGGCTGCCACAGGAGAGATTCAGCATTCCCCAGTCAGACAATAGCAACACCCTAGAAAAAGGGAGGCAACACCTGCAAGAAGCTGTGTTCCCTGAGTGTTTCTGTGGAGCAGAGCTGGCCCACTGATGTAGAAAGCTCACCTGGAAACAGGTATAAAAGAGAGAAATAGACTATGTTCTTTAAGCCACTGTATTGTTGAGTTTCTTGGCTACCACAGCTTAGGTCGTTATCTCAATAGATGTATTTTCAGTTATCCATCCATTTATTCAAGCATTAATTTTCAACTACTAGACGTAGGCACCTAGGCACTTAGCTACTAGCGATAAAAATATAAACAAGACAAGTTCTTATTCTCAGGGGGATCACTACCTACTAGGAGAAACTGATACACATACAGAATGTTATAGTGCAGAGTGCTAAATATTATGACGGTGCAACACACTGCAGCTGAAGAAGTGACACAATGTAGGAATTATTATTGTGTGTGTGTGTGTGCTTTCTGCATTTTTTTAAAATTATACTTTAGATTCTGGGGTACATGTGCAGATCATGCAAGATTGTTGCATAGGTACATTCATGGCAAGGTTGTTTGCTGCCTCCATCCCCCATCACCTATACCTGACATTTCTCTTCATGTTATCCCTTCCCACCCTCCCTCCCACTGTCCCTCCCCTATCCCCCTGCCAAAAGACCCAGTGTGTGATGTTCCCCTCTCTGTATCCACATGTTCTCATTGTTCAACACCTGCCTATGAGTGAGAACATGTGGTGTTTGATTTTCTGTTCCTGTGTCAGTTAGCTAAGAATGATGGTTTCCAGGTCCATCCATGTCCCTACAAAGGACATGAACTCATCGTTTTTCATGGCTGCATAGTATTCCATGGTGTACATGTGCCACATTTTCTTTGTCTAGTCTATCACTGATGGGCATTTGGGTTGGTTCCAGGTCTTTGGTATTGTAAACAGTGTCGCGATGAACATACATTGTCTATAAACCACTGCTCAAGGAAATAAGACACAAATAGATGGAAAAACATTCCATGCTCATGATTAGGAAGAATCAATATCATGAAAATGTCCATACTGGCCAAAGTAATTTATAGATTCAACGCTGTCCCCATCAAACTACCAGTGACCTTCTTCAAAGAACTGGAAAAACCCACTTTAAACTTCATATGGAACCAAAAGAAAGCCCGCATAGCCAAGAAAATCCTAAGCAAAAAGAACAAAGCTGGAAGCATCATGCTGCCGGACTTCAAACTATACTACAAGGCTACAATAATCAAAACAGCATGGTACTGGTACCAAAACAGAGACATAGACCAATGGAAGAGAACAGAAGCCTTGGAAGCAATAGCACATATCTACTACCATCTAATCTTTGACAAACCTGACAAAAAAAAAAAAGCAATGGGGAAAGGATCTCCTGTTTAATAAATGGTGTTGGGAAAATTGGCAAGCAATGTGCAGAAAGCAGAAACTGGACCCCTTCCTGATATCTTACACTAAAATTAACTCCAGATGGATTAAGGACTTAAATATAACACCTAACACTATAAAAACTCTAGAAGAAAACGCAGGCAAAACCATCCAGTACATAGGCATAGGCAAGGACTTCATGACCAAAACACCAAAAGCAATGACAACAAAAGCCAAAATAGACAAATGGCATCTAATTAAACATCAGAGCTTCTGTGTAGCAAAAGAAACAATCATTAGAGTGAACTGGCAACCAACAGAATGGGAAAAAATTTTTGCAACCTACCCATCTGACAAAGGGCTAATACCCAGAATCTACAAAGAACTAAAACAGATTTACAAGAAAAAAAGAAACAAACCCATCCAAAAGTGGGTAAAGGATATGAACAGACACTTTTCAAAAGAAGACATGTATGAAGCCAACAAACATATGAAAAAATGCTCATCATCACTGGTCATTAGAGAAATGCAAATCAAAACCACATTGAGATACCATCGCATGCCACTTAGAAGGGTGATCATTAAAATATTAGGAATTATTCTTAGAAGTCAGAGTTTCCAGGCACGGTGGCCCGCACCTGTAATCCCAGCATTTTGGGAGGCCAAGGCAGGCAGATCACAAGGTCAAGAGATCGAGACCATCCTGGCCAACATAGTAAAACCCCATCTCTGCTAAAAATACAAAAACTAGCTGCACATGGTGACACACATGGTGACTTCCTGTAGTCCCAGCTACTCAGGAAGCTGAGGCAGAAGAATTGCTTGAACCTGGGATGTGAAGGTTGCAGTGAGCCGAGATCACGCCTCTGCACGCCAGCCTGGTGACAGAGCAAGATTCTGTCTCAACCAAAAAAAAAAAAAAAAAAAAGAAAGAAAGTCAGAGTTGACAGAGGGAACTTGGAGGTTTACAACAGTCACTACCAGTGAATGAAATACTATGTGCCAGACCCTATATCAGGTCCCTTAAACCTGTTATCTCACTTAACACTCACCTTTTGAGACAGGTATTAAAACTCCCCATGTTACAGATGAAGAAATTGAGAATCAGAGAGTTTAAATAAATTATCTAGGATCACAGAATTAATTGTTGAGAAGAGTTTAAGTAAATTATTTAGAAACACAGAATTAATTGTTGAGATTTAAGCCCAAGTTGACTGTACAACTGATGTTCTTTCCACCATGGTAAGCCACCTCTCTATCCAGTGAACTCTGATTTTGTGCTGCACTTAATAGTGTGCCCACTGGGTAGATGCCTGCTTGTCTGACCTGCCCTAAATATATACTGAACTCATTGCCCCGGTTCACAAGAAGACAGAAGAAAGTGGGGAGACAAGATTATGCTCGTGTTGCTTGGTTTCTTTGCTTTATCTCTGACCGGAATAAGGTATTCACCACCAGCATGACTGTCCTCCTTATTTTATACCAGATTTGTTCCAAATGATTTCAGGCTATTTCCCCAAAAAAAGCTAGACTTAAAGGACAAAGATTTACCACCATGAAGGATATTCAAAAGAAACACTCTGGACTCTGGCCACATTGAATGTTTCTGTCTCTGAAAGCATTTGGGCAAAAGAAAGAGAAAGAGCATGGGAACTGCTTTCCACTGGGCCTGAGGACCCCATTTTTAGCCATCTGAAAAAGAGACATGTAAACTGCCATTGACTCTAGGGACATCTTTCAGTGATCAAGAATATCAATGACAATGCCAACACTAGTATCTCTAAATATTGGATTAATAATTGAACAAAATTATGGCACCCCATGTGACTCTCCCCATCTAAATTTAAAATGATAGAATGAAACTGACTAATCTCAAGAGAGATTTTATGTATCTCCTTGACATTCTAAGAGAGAATGAGAACTGTAACTATTGGAAAGGAGCAACATAAGCCTTTTCAAGGTCCAAAGGCCCATGTTCAGCTTTGAATGATGCAGTTGCTAGTCTCTGCCACTTTTGCAAATGATCATTTATTAAATAAGAAGGGACATTTTGAAGACAGCTGAGTCCTCAAAACAGGAAAAAGTAATGCAGTCTCAGAGCAAGAAGTTGATAAATTATGGCATGTGAACCCGGTCACGGTGTGCCCTGAGTGCTTATGGAAAAGTCATTGTGTAGCAGTAAATAATGGAGAGATCATAAGGTGTTTTCTTCCAGAGCATTCACAATGCTTGACTTGCTCTTGAGTTCCCAAAGCATTACAAAGTATGTGAATGGTACAATAAGACCAGTTTGGCAGGGGCAGGGACTAAGACTTGAAGTGATTGTGTCCAAGGTGACAGAGAAAAACACACTTGTGGGTACAGAGCATGTATCTCCTGGGTCAAATACCCATTCTAAATATCAGTTGACCTATCCTTCTTGCATGAAAAAAACTCAAACTACTTTTTCTCTTCCCCCACACCACAGCAATCACCAATACAGAAGACATCCATGACCAAATGTTGTATGGAGGGGAATTTGCTCTGCCAATTCAATTCCAATACTATCAATGTGAAGCTAGTGCTAGATTTCACAGGTTGAGGGTTCAGTCCCTGAAACTTCCCCTGATTCGAATAGCAGGCACAAGTCCAGGCCCTGGGAACTTGGGACCAACCAGCTTCAAGTTGGGGTTCCCACAACCTCCTCTTTAGGTTCCATTAATTTACTAGAGCAGCTCACAGAACTCAAGGAAACACTTACATTTACTGGTTTATTGTAAAGGATAATACAAAGGATACAGAAGAAGAGATGGATAGGGCAAGGTATGGGAGAAGGGGCATAGGGCTTCTACACGCTCCCTGGGTGTACCAACCTCTTAAAACCTCCTTGTGTTTGGTTATCCAGAGCTCTCCCAGCCCAGTCCTCTTGGGTTGATATGGAGGCTTCCTTACATAGGCATGATTGATTAAGCCACTGGCCATTGATAATCAACTTGACCTTCAGCGCCCCCAACCCCAGCCCCCACAGGTTGAGAGATGGGGCTGAAAGTCTCAGTCTTCTGTCTTCTCAGTGTTTTTGGCATCTAGCCCTATCCTGAAGCTATCGTGAATGTTATTATACAAAAAACACTTTGGAGATTCCAAGGATTTTAGGAGTTGTGTGCCAGGAAACTGGAAAGATGACATAAATATTTTCATTACTTCTCTATCAGGTACTTTTGCTAAAATACAGTAGTGGCCAGGGTAACAAATTTAATCAAGATCTTACACAAACTTGCCTGGATATTGAGCTTGCCAATATACATTTAAAATTAACCAGCTCACAAAAAGATAAAAATTCCATCACCCACCCTCTTTTAGGGCAATGCACAAAAATCAAATAAAATCAAATCTATGCTTTCCCTACTGTCTGGGCTTAGATTATTATGAGGGGATTAATACATTTGATTAGTTTCATTCTTCTTTATAGCCTAAGCATAAGCTAAAAACTGAAGATTTTTTAGTCAGTGCAAAATCGTTTAATTTTTTCTTAGCTCTTGAAAGAGGCTTCCAAGCCTAGTTGAGGGTTTAGGGAAAAAAGATAACTTCGTCTAGCTTCTTTGAAAAATGAGACTACGCTGAAGATATGGCTCACTAGAGACCTGAAGAAGTCTATTTTGTCACCTTGCTGTGTCACAGGCTCATTGCACATGTGGTCTTTCAAGGCAATTCCAAGCACCGTTTTACTAGGGTTGTCCTAGTTAGCATGTCTGGGGCTATCTATTATCTTTGACCATACACATTTCCCCAAACATATGCACTCCCACTATTAAATAAGAGGGGCATTACAATCAATAAAGTGGCATTAAATCAAATAAATAACACAGGGGGAAATAGCAAACCTGTGTGTTTTTACTACTCTCACACTCCAACCAATCACTTTATGTACATATGCCCATTTCATACACAACCAGACGAGGCAAGGAAGAGGGCGGGTATCTGGAACTGTCAGGGCAGCAGGTCTCCTCTCTTTTATTCATCCATCTCTTCCTACCTCCCTACCAGTGGATTATCCTCCAAGTGCCCCTCTCTCCAAAGAAGAGATCCTCCATTCCATCACAGCATCTCCACAAACCCCCACCTTTTTCTCCTCTTATCCACCATCACTACCTCCTCCTCTCTTTCTCTTTCTGCCTCTCCATTCCTGTGAACTCCCCAGCTAGGCCTACGTGCCCTCCACCTCCAGCTACATGATGCTCTGGCAAATCTCCTGAACTTCCTGGGTTGCCTTCAAGGTCCTCCCCTAGATGGTTTCTGCCTGCTCCAGCGTCTATCTCATCAACAATGGAAAACCTAAGGCCAGAGCAGCCACTGGACTCAGAGATTAGAGCACAGCTGTGTCCAAGAGGAAATATCTTCACCATGACTTGTGGACTCCCCTGCTGGGGATGACCAGGAGGCCAGTGTCTATGCTGGCTAGTGTCCTACCAAACGCAGCTACTTCCCATTCTTCAGAGATGGAGAGAGTGAGTAGTTGTGAATTTCCAGTGCATCTTTTTGAGCTTCCATTCTTGCTTTTTTAAAAAAATTTTAGTTTAAGTTCTAGGGTACATGTGCAGAACCCACAGGACTGTTACACAGGTATACATGTACCATGGTGGTTTGCTGTATCCACCCCCCTGCCACCCCCAGCCGTCACCTATATTAGGTATTTCTCCTAATGTTGTCCCTCCCCAATATCTCCACCCCCTTCTATCCCTCCCCCAGCCCCTCATCCCACAACAGACCCCAGTGTGTGATGTTCCCCTCCCTGTGTCCATGTGTTCTCATTGTTCAACACCTACTTATGAGTGAGAACATGCGGTGTTTAGTTTTCTGTTGTTGTGTCAGTTTGCTGAGAATGATGGTTTGTAGATTTATCCATGTCCCTGCAAAGGACATGAACTCATCCTTTTTTATGGCTGCATAGTATTCCATGGTGTATATGTGCCACATTTTCATTATCCATTCTATCATTGATGGGCATTTGGGTTGGTTCCAAGTCTTTGCTGTTGTGAACAGTGCTGCAGCAAATCATACATGCATGTGTGATTTATAATCCTTTGTCTATATACCCCAGTAATGGGATTGCTGGGTCAAATGGTATTTCTATTTCTAGATCCTTGAGGAATGGCCACACTGTCTTCCACAATGGTTGAACTACTTTACACTCCCACCAACAGTGTAAAGCATTCCTATTGCTCCATATCCTCTCCAGCATCTGTTGTCTCCAGATTTTTTAATGATTGCCATTCTACCTGGCATGAGACGGTATCTCAATGTGGTTTCGATTTGATTTTTTCTAATGACCAGTGTTGATGAGCAGTTTTTCATATGTTTGTTGACTACATAAATGTCTTCTTTTGAGAAATGTCTGTTCATATCCTTCACTTACTTTTTAATGGGATTGTTTTTTTCTTGTATATTTGTTTTAGTTCTTTGTAGGTTCTGGGTATTAACCCTTTGTCAGATGAGTAGATTGCAAAAAATTTTTCTCATTCTGTTGGTTGATGGTTTACCCTAATGATAGTTTCTTTTGCTATGCAGAAGTTCTTAAGTTTAATTAGATACCATTTGTCTATTTTGGCTTTTGTTGACATTGCTTTTTGTGTTTCGATCATGAAGTCTTTGCCTATGCCTGTGTCCTGAATGGTATTGCTTAAGTTTTCTTCTAGGGTTTTTATGGTGTTAGGTGTTACATTTAAATATTTAATCTATCTTGAGTTAATTTTTGTATAAGGTATAAGGAAGGGATCCAGTTTCTGCTTTCTGCATATGGCTAGCCAGTTTTCCCAACACCATTTATTAAATAGGGAATCCTTTCCCCATTGCTTTTTTCTGTCAGTTTTGTGAAAGATCAGATGGTTGTAGATGTGTGGCATTATTTCTGAGGTCTCTGTTCTGTTCCATTGGTCTATATCTCTGTTTTGGTACCAGTACCATGCTGTTTTGATTACTGTAGCCTTGTAGTATAGTTTGAAGTCAGGTAGCATGATGCCTCCAGGTTTGTTCTTTTTGCTTAGGATTGTCTTGGCTTTGTGGGCTCTTCTTTGGTTCCAATGAAGTTTAACGTGATTTTTTCCAATTCTGTGAAGAAGGTCAAATGTATCTTGATGGGGATAGCATTGAATCTATAAATTACTTTGGGCAGTATGGCCATTTTCATAATATTGATTCTTCCTAACCATGAGCATGGAATGTTTTTCTATTTGTGTCCTCTTATTTCCTTGAGCAGTGGTTTGTAGTTTATCTTGAAGAGGTCCTTCACATCCCTTTTAAGTTGTATTCCTAAGTGTTTAATTCTCTTTGTAGCAATTGTGAATGGAAGTTCACTCATGATTTGGGTCTCTGCTTGTCTGTTACTGAGGTACAGGAATAGCTGTGTTTTTTGCACATTGAGTTTGTATCCTGAGACTTTGCTGAAGTTGCTTATCAGCTTAAGGAGATTTTGGGCTGAGATGATGGAGTCTTCTAAATATATAATCATGTCATCTACAAATAGAGACAATTTGACTTCCTCTTTTCCTCATCGAAAATCGAAAATCCTTTATTTCTTCCTCTTGCCTGATTTCCCTGGCCAGAACTTCCAATACTATGTTAAATAGGAATGGTGAGAGAGGGCATCCTTGTCTTTGGGCTGGTTTTCAAAGAAAATGCTTCCATTTTTTGCCTAGTCAATATGATATTGGCTGTGGGTTTGACAGCTATTAATAAATAGCTCTTATTATTTTGAGTTATGTTTCATCAGTACCTAGTTTATTGAGAGTTTTCAGCATGAAGGGCTGTTGAATTTTGTCGAAGGCCTTCTCTACATCTCTTAAGATACTCATGTGGTTTTGATCTTAGATTCTGTTTATGTGATGGATTACATTTATTGATTTGCATATGTTGAACCAGCTTTGCATCCCAGGGATGAAGCCAACTCGACTGTGGTGGTTAAGCTTTTTGATGAGCTGCTGGATTCGGTTTCCCAGTATTTTATTGAGGATTTTTGCATCGATGTTAAACAGGTATATTGGCCTGAAATTTTTCTTTTTTGTGTCTCTGCCAGGTTTTGGTATCAAGATTATGTTGGCCTTATAAAATGAGGTTAGGGAGGATTCCCTCTTTTTCTGTTGTTTGGAATAGTTTCAGAGGAATGGTACTGGCTCCTCTTTGTACCTCTGGTAGAATTCAGCTGTGAAACCGTCTGGTCCCGGACTCTTTTTGATTGGTAGGCTATTAATTGCCACCTCAATTCCAGAACTTGTTATTGGTCTATTTAGTGATTCAACTTCTTCCTGGTTTAGTCTTGGGAGGGTGTAAGTATCCAGGGATTCATCAATTTCTTCTAGATTTTCTGGTTTATTTTCATAGAGGTATTTAGAGTGTTCTCTGATGGTAGTTTGTATTTCTCTGGGATCGGTGGTGATATCCCCTTTATTATTTTGTATTGCATGTATTTGATTCTTCTCTCTTTTCTTTTTTATTAGTCTAGCTAGTGGTCTATCTATTTTGTTGATCTTTTCAAAGAACCACCTGCTGGCTTCATTGATTTTTTGAAGGGTTTTTCATGTCTCTCTCTCTCTCTTTCAGTTCTGCTCTGATCTTGGTTATTTCTTGTCTTCTGCTAGTTTTTGATTTTGTTTGCTCTTGCTTCTCTAGTTCTTTCAATTGTGACCTTAGTGTGTCAATTTAAGATCTTTCCTGCTTTCTCTTGTGGGCACTTAGTGCTATCAATTTCCCTCTACACACTGCTTTAAATGTGTCCTAGAGATTCTAGTACATTGTGTCTTCATTCTCATTGGTTTCAAAGAACATCTTTATTTCTGCCTTTATTTCATTATTTATCCAGTAGTCATTCTGGAGTAGGTTATTCAGTTTTCATACAGCTGTGCAATTTTAGGTGAGTTTCTTAATTCTAAATTCTAATTTCATTGCACTGTGGTCTGAGAGACTTTCTTATGATTTCCATTCTTTTGCATTTTCTGAGGAGTATTTTACTTCCAATTATGCAGTCAATTTTAGAATAAGTACAAGGTGGTGCTGAGAAGAATGTATATTCTGTTGATTTGGGATAGAGAATTCTGTAGATGTCTATTAAGTCTGCTTAGTCCAGAGCTGAGTTGAAGTCCTGGATATCCTTGTTGATTTTCTTTCTCATTGATCTATCTAATACTGACAGTGGGGTGTTAAAGTCTCCCACTATTTTGTTTGGGAGTGTAAGTCTCTTTGTAGGTATCTAAGAACTTGCTTTATGAATCTGGGTGCTCCTGTAGTGGGTGCATATATATTTAGGATAGTTAGCTCTTCTTGTTGCATTGATCCCTTTACCATTATGTGATGTCCTTCTTTGTCTCTTTTGATCTTTGTTGGTTTAAAGTAAGCCTGTTTTATCAGAGACTAGGATTGCAACCCCTCCTTTTTTTTTTTTGCATTTGCTTAGTAAATCTTCCTCCATCCCTTTATTTTGAGCCTATGTGTGTCTCTGCACAGGAGATGTGTCTCCTGAATACAGCACACCAATGGGTCTTGACTCTATTCAACTTACCATTCTGTGTCTTTGAATGGGGGCATTTAGCCCATTTTCATTTAAGGCTAATACTGTTATGTGTGCATTTGATCCTGCCATTATGATGCTGTCTGGTTATTTTGCCTATTAGTTGATGCAGTTTCTTCACAGGGTCGATGATCTTTACAATTTGATATGTTTTTGCAGTGGCTGGTACCAGTTCCTCCTTTCCATGTTTAGTTCTTCCTTCAGGAGCTCTTGTAAGGCAGAACTGGTTGTGACAAAATATCTCAGCATTTGCTTGTCTGTAAAGGATTTTATTTCTCCTTCACTTATAAAGCTCAGTTTGGCTGGATGTAAAATTCTGGGTTGAAATATTTAAGATTGTTGAATATTGGCCCCCACTCTCTTCTGGCTTGTAGGGTTTCTGCCAAAAAATCCACTGTGAGTCCAACGGGCTTCCCTTTGTGGGTAACCAGACCTTTCTCTCTGTCTGACCTTAACATTTTTTCCTTCATTTCAACCTTGGTGAATCTGACAATTATGTGTCTTGGGGTTGCTCTTCTCGAAGAGTGTCTTTGTGATGTTCTCTGTGTTTACTGAACTTGAATGTTGGGCTGCCTTGCTAGGTTGGGGAAGTTCTCCTGGATAATACCCTAAAGAGTGTTTTGCAACTTGGCTTCATTCTCCCCATCACTTTCTGGTATACCAGTGAAACGTAGAGTTGGTCTTTTCACATAATTCCATGTTTCTTGTAGGCCTTGTTCATTTCTTTTCATTCTTTTTTTTCTCTAACCTTGTCTTCTCACTTTATTTCATTGAGTTGATCTTCAATCTCTGATATCATTTCTTCTGCATGATCAGTTCGGCTACTGAAACTTGTGCATGCTTCACGAAGTTCTCATGCTGTGTTTTTCAGCTCCGACAGGTCGTTTATGTTCTTCTCTAAACTGGTTACTCTAGTTAGCAATTCATCTAACTTTTTTTTCAAGGTTCTTAGTTTCTCTGCATTGGGTTAGAACGTGTTCCTTAAGCTCGGAAGAGTTTCTTATTACCCACCTTTCAATTCGTCAGACTCATTCTCTGTCCAGTTTTCTTTCCTTGCCAGTGAGGAGATGTGATCCCTTGGAGGAGAAGAAGAGTTCTGGTTTCTGGGATTTTCAGCTTTTTTGTGCCAGTTTCTCCTCATCTTTGTGGATTTATCTACCTTTGGTCTCTGAAGTCGGTGACCTTTGGATGGGATCTCTGAATGGATGTCCTTTTTGTTGATGTGGAAATTACTCTTTTCTATTTGTTAGTTTTCTTTACAGTCAGGCCCCTCTGCTGTAGGTCTGCTGGAGTTTTCTGGAGGTTCACTCCAGACCCTGCTTGCCTGGGTATCACTGGCAGAGGTGGCAGAACAGCAAATATTACTACCTCTTCCTTCCTCTGGTAGCTTTGTCCCAGAGGTGTACCTGTCAGATGCCAGCCAGAGCTCTCCTCTATGAGGTGTCTGTCAGCCCCTACTGGGAGGTGTCTCCCAGTCAGGATACATGAAGGTCAGGAATCCACTTGAGGAGTCAGTCTGTCCCTTATCAGAGCTCAAACACTGTGCTGGGAGATCTACTGGTCTCTTCAGAGCTGCCAGGCAGGCACATTTAAGTTTGCTGAAGCTGTGCCCACAACCACCCCTTTTCCCAGGTGCTCTGTCCCAGGAAGGTGGGGGCTTTATTTATAAGTCCCTGATGGGCTGCTGCCTTTTTTCAGAGATGCCCTCCCTGGTGAGGAGGGAATCTAGTGAGACAGTCTGCCTGCAGTGGCCTTGCTGAGTTGTGGTGGGCTCTGCCCAATTCAGACTTCCAAGGGCTTTGTTTACACTGTAAGGTTAAAACTGCCTACTCAAGCCTCAGCAGTGGTGGATGTCCCTCCCCTCACCAAGCTCTGGCATGTTAGGTAGAGCTCAGGCTGCTGTGCTGGCTGCAAGAATTTCAAGCCAGTGGATCTTAGCTTGCTGGTCTCTGTGGGGCTGGGACCTGCTGAGCCAGACCACTGGGCTCCCTGGCTTCAGCCCCTTTTCCAGCAGAGTGAACATTTCTGTCTTGCTGGCATTACAGGTGCCACTGGGTGTGAAAAACAAAACTGCTGCAGCTAGCTTGGTGTCTGCCCAAACTGCCCAGTTTTGTGCTGGAAACCCAGGGCCCTGGTGGTGGTGCAGGTACTGGAAGGAATCTCCTGGTCTGCAGGTTGGGAAGGTCATGGGAAAAGTGCAGTATTTGGGCCAGAGTGCAGGGTACAGACTGTACTGACTTCCCTTGGCTAGGAGATGGAGTTCCCTGACCCCTTGTGCTTCCCGGGTGAGGCGATGCCCCACTGTGCTTCAACTCGCCCTCCTTGATCTGCACCCACTGTCCAACCAGTACCAGTGAGATGAACCAGGTACCTCAGTTGGAAATGCAGAAATCACCTGCCTTCTACATCAATCTTGCTGGGAGCTGCACACCAGAGATGTTCATATTCGGTCATCTTACCAGCAATTCAAAGACAGTTACTTCACCATACCATTTATTTTGACATACTGAGATTGTATGCAGCAATCTTGCTAAATTAAATTACTAATCTAATTGGTTATTTATTTTTTGGTAATAATTTATAAAATGTACATATATCACATCATCTTCAAATAACAGTTTTTATCCATCCTTCCCAATCCTTGTGCCATTTATTTGCTTGCCTTATTGTACTAGATAATCTCTTTAGAAAAATGTTGAGTAAAACTAGAGACAGAGAAGAAATTCTTGTCTTACTCCTAATTTGAGAGGGAGAGTTTTTAATATTTCATCACTAAGTATAAAATTTGTCATAAAGTTTTTATTGATAACCTTTATTAGATTAAGGAAATTCCCTGCTATTTCTATTTTGCTTAGTATTTCTATCATGAATGAGTGTAAATTATTACATATCTTAATGTACTTATTGAGATAATCACAATTCCCCCCATATTCCCATTTATTCAGTAAATTTTGTCATTTGAGTTTCTCATTTTTCTTCTTTTTTCTCTTAGTCCCACAGCGTTTGTAATGATTTTCAGTTGTTAAACCAGCCTTGCATTCTTGGAATAATTCCAACTCAGTTATAATGTATTATCCTTTTAATATGTTACTAGATTCCGGTTGACCACATTTTGTTAAGGACTTTTGTACCTGAGTTCATGAGAAAGATAAAAAATAATTTTGTTGTAGTGTCTTTGTCAGTTTTATTATTAAGGCTATTTAACCTCATGCTAGATTGGGAACATGTCGGAAAATGTACATTATTCTTCTTTTTCATACAGGATGCAATTTAGGCTCACTTCTCTACAGTCTTTTTTTTTTCTCTGGGGTGTTGGCTTTACAAATCCTGACTGCCTTAATGGCCATGTATTTCAATTTTACTTTTACGTCAGCTATAAGCCTTTGGTCTCTGCTCTGTGACATACATCATCAAGTACCCTGAGGGAAAATGCAGTGGCCACCGTAGAGCTCGTGTCTATCTGGGTTCCTCTCCTTTTAGGATCTCGGCTGCTCAAATCTTGGCTGCTTTGCTTGCTCTGTGATACTTTCAACAGCTTTTTAAAATCTAGTTTTTTTATAGTTGTTCCTGGCAGGCACAAGTTATTTATCATAACCAAAATAGGAAGTCCAATCTTCATCTTTAAGGTTGATATCAGATTGGACCATCTTTCACTGTTCCTTCCTTGGTAAGAGAATATTGGGGTAGCAGTGCCCACAAGAACAATATGAAGCAGTGGTCGAATGAACAGCATCTGTAGCCACCCCTGGGCTTGGATTTCAGCTCTGCCACACCTAGCCAAGTGCGTTAGGAGAACTTCTCAGCACTTCAGGACACTCATTTAATTTGGAATAACAGTAGTATCTACCTCACAGGCTTATTGGGAAGACTAGACGTAGTGAAATAATATGTTTGAAGTAGTTATACAGTGCCTAAAACAGGGTAATAAAGTGCTGGTTAACACTAAATATTTTATTATGGGAACTGATTTCTGATGTATCTCTTAATCACTTTTTATTAAGATTTTACACAAATATAGGAAAGTCTAATGAGTTTATGCTTTTTCTTGTGTCTGGCAGATAGTAGGCACTCAGCTAGTCAGTATTTGTTAAACAGGGTTAGTATTGAAGAGATTTAACTTCACACATGGCTAGCAGTGGTTTATTCAATTCCATTGACTCCAAAATAATGGTGATTTCCAACAGCAGTACTAAATCATGAATTTATCAGCTACTCTCTTTTAAACTGGGCATAATCTCAGTCACTGTAATCATTTTGAGACACCGTTAACTGTTCTCACCTTCATCTCAAAGCCAGGAAGAAGAAACATAATGCTATTTTTTTTCCTTTCTTTTTTGAGAAGGAATCTCGCTCCGTCATCCAGGCTGGAGTGCAGTGCTGCCATCTCAGCTCACTGCAACCTCTGCCTCCTGGGTTCAGATGATTCTCCTGCCTCAGCCTCCTGAGTAGCTGGGATTACAGGCATGCACAATCACACCCAGCTTATTTTGTATTTTTAGTAGACAGGGTTTCTCCATATTGGTCAGGCTAGTCTCAAACTCCTGACCTCAGGTGATCCACCTGCCGTAGCCTCCCAAAGTGCTGGGATTACTGGCGTGAGCCACCGTTCCTGGCCAAGAAGTTATAAATTACCTGGGACTTTTTCTTTTGCCTTTCTTAGCTTGTCTTTCCCTTCTGGAAACTCCTTCCTCATTCAGCACAGAACTTTACATGGACCCATGGGTTAGCCTTGCAGAGATGGAGGGGTTAGGGTAGGAAGAGGACGGAGCATTTCTCCACCCCAGGAGTTCCCAGCCTCCAGGAAATAACTTCTCAAGCTACCGGGAGAACCACAGCATGATGTTATCAGTAGAACTGACTTCAGTGGAGTCACCCTAGATCCTTTAGGAGGGTCCCATAGAGGGCATTAGTGAGGCTCACCTCTCTGCAAAGCTGGGATCTCAGCACATGGTGGATTTGAAAGATAATAAATGTATCTTCAATTTATGCCCTTTTCTATTGTACTTCCATAACTTCGCCCTGAATCTGCCATGTGACTCTCATGGTGTAGCCAAGAGAAGGAACTCAGAGTCTGATGCCAGTTGTTAAGGAAAGAAGAATGAAGTTATAGTCTCTGTCCATACAAATTCTGCAACTTTTTGTTGTTGTTGTTTGGGTCCTTGTTATGGTTAAAACACAAGCTGAATACTGCCCCCTTCGAAAGGGCCCCTGGCCAGTGACCCTTTGGCCAGTCCAATCTTGAATACAATTGCTTCAGTTGCTAACCAGCAGGGCGGGTTGAAGAGATCAGCTACTGACTGTACCGCAGACTGCCCAGAATTTGGAGATTGGCTGCTGTTCCAGGGAGACTGATTGGGGTCAAGTGAACCTGGAAACCCAGGAGTTAAGATAATCCAGGCAAGAAAGTCTCAAAGAACAATGCACCCCTGTTCTTGATGTTTTTCTGAGGAATTTCCCAGTGCTGCACTGGACTGGGACCTGCTCCTTTCCTTGGTTACAAAGGCCATTCTTACAGGCAAAAGGCGGCCTCCATGTGCTTTCCTGGAATTCTAGGAAAGTAAATGCTATGCTGGTGTGTGTGTACATGTGTGTGTGTGTATGCACGTGCACACACACGATTTCCCACATAGGTCAAACATTTGAAAAATGCCTTATGGCCTCATTCAAGGTCACAGTTACTTAGATGTGCCTGCCTGATACCAAAATGCACAGCTCTTCCATGCCACACCTGGCTGTCCCATTACAAGAGACTGCCTTGACTGACAGAAAATAATGGTCTTCTAGAAACACTGAGCTATGCAGACTATGTGATGAGCTGAAACAAAATACACCATCATAAGAATGGCCAACACTTGTAAAAGCCTATTGACACACTGAGTGACAGAATATTCACACTAGAAGAGATCTGAACATGAATCACAGATTCTGCTTCTAGCTACTGAGGATCTACTATGTGCTATGCGTTTTTCCACACACTTAGGAGACAGAAATGAATGAAATAGATTATTTTCCCGCAGAAGTTTACATTCTAGGAGGGAAGACAGACAATTAGCAAGTAAATAAATGAACAAGACAAATTCTGATAATGATAAGTGCCACAATGTAAATCAAGTAGATGTATGGTAGGGAGTCACTGTGAGGGGTGGGAGGGGCTTCTTCAGGCAGGGAAGTCAGGGGAGGGCTCTGTGTTGATACCACTTCTTCCCCGGCTAGTTCTGTGTCCCAGGAGGCGGATCTTCATTCAGTTCTTATGATGCAGAAAATCCAATGATATCCAGTGTCTGAGAAAGACAGAGATGCATTATGAAAGCCCTGGTGAACACCGACAGTAGAATCCCTACGGAGACCCATAGGGTTTGGAGTGAGACCATGTGCCTGATACTATATTCCCTTGGGGAACCAGCCATTCAACTGGAAGCAGGGTTTGAAAATATTCATATCTCATATAAATGCCCCCATAAAGTATCTGTAGGGGAGGAGGATAGAGTTAAGCAGACAAGATGATCCTGTAAATGTCAGCCAGTCTCTTTTCTCATCTATACTAGTGTTTGCTCAGAGGGTCCATGAACAAAGTGGCCCTCATGGCAGAGACGGAGAACACACATGGGCTCAAAAACCTGGACTTCTCTTTACCCAGCCTCATCTGGCTAGTCCCCCAGCTGAGAGCCTAAATTCTCAGTAGCATTGAGTCCCTGACATGGTACCAGTTCCTTGGAGGATCTGCCAGTCAAATGACAACAGATCAATTACACTGGGTCCCTTACATCATGGGGAGATGAACAATTTTTTCACAACAACAGATACATATTCCAGATACAGATTTATGTTCTTCCAGCAGTTCTTCCAGCATCACCATTCACAGATTCATAGAATTTATTTACCCTCTTCTTGGTATCCCTCACATAGCTTCTGCCAGCAAAGGAAGTGGGGCAATGAGAACCTATGCCCGAGAGACTGTTTGATCCTTTACATGGATTAAACCACATCTCAACCTCATGATATAGAGACTATTATTATGCACCTTTTGTAACCATGGAAACTGAGACTTGAAGAGGTTAAAAAAACTTGCCCCAAGTGATCAGCTAGCTTGTGACATAACTAGGACTAAAACCTAGATTTTCTGGCCAAAAAGTCGATGTTAAAGAAACACTGCATTTCTTGGAGAAATGGCTGATTCCGGTGTTGGGAGAGGGAAAACAAGATGAGTGAGAAACATCTTAAAATCTCAGAAAGGAAGGAAGGTGGTACCTCCTTCTTCTCCAATAAAAGGAGAAGGGAAGGAAGGAAAGAAAAAGGGAGGGGAGGGGAAGGAAGGAACGGAGGGAAGGAGGGAGCAGATGAGGGAGGAAGGAAGGAAGGGAGTGGGAGAGGGGGGAGGGAGGGAGGAAGGGAAGGGAAAAAGGGAAGAAGAGCAGGGAAGGCAGGGGGACATGAAGGAGAGAGGAAGAGGAAGAGAAAGAGAAGGAGGAAAGAAGATAGGTGGGGCTTGTCCGAGGGACACAGGAGTCAACCCTTTGTTCAGCCCTGAAACAAAGAATTTTAATAACAAAATTAAAAAACAATCATATTCTATTGTAACCTGAAATAATAAAACAAATACCCATGGCCTATACTGATATAAACAATTGATCAAATAAATAAATACATGGAGGAGAATAGATAAATCTTTCTTACAGAATTCCAAATAATGTTTGTCAATTCTCCCTTTCCCAAGAGGTTGATATCATGTGTTCCCTAATACAGAACAATGAAAAGGACACTTCACATCTGTGGTTTCTTCCCCCAAAGTCCTTAACCCCAGTCTAATCATGAAGAAACATCCAACAAACCCAAACAGAGGGACAGTGTCCAAACTATCTGACCAGCCCTCTTCTTAACTGTCAAGGTCATGAGAAACAAGGAAAGACGGAGAAAGTGTCCCAGAATTGAGGAGCCTTCAGAGACACAACAAATGCAAATATAGTGTATTGGGCTGGATCCTGGAATGAAAAAAAAAAAACTCAACATGAGTAGAAAAACTAGCAAAATAATGTCTGTAGTTTAGTTAATAGCACTGAAGCAATGTGAAAGTTTAAAAGTAAAAAGTTTAAAAGTTTGAAAAACATAGAAAACAGAACACTGTATTAGATCACCTATAAGGCATAGTATTTGACAGAATTTGCCTGGGTATTTTCCATTTGTGAACATTCAGTTGTAGGCCATGGAAAATTTGCTTCTCTGCCCAATTAATAGAGAAAATAAGGAAAGGAAAAAAAGAAGACACGTAAAGAGTTGATTAATTCTACAGGTTTAAAGATCACTCCAAAGAGATTGTACTTTTAACAATAAACTTGGTGACTCTACCATCAACCCTCAGTTCAGTTGAACTTTTCTCTCTGTATACATAAAACCACAGGTCTTCCATCTTGTGATGAAATCTCCCACTTCACCAAAAAAAGTGTACCCATCTTGATAAATAGTCACTGATATAAATCATTGAGACAATCAGAAGTTTCATTATGCATTTGCCTGAAAAATTGGCCTCTTTGGTGAATATTTTTAATGTATTTCTCAAATCTGTCTTCACTGCAACACATCAGGCTGGAGAATTAATCTGAACAGTAACTGGAGGGTTGGAAATGAGGGTTGCAAAAGAGATGAAGTAGTTGGTACTGAGAAGTAAAATAGTAGGATTCACATCTCTTCATTGTAGTTGGCATTTAATAATTGCATATTTATTGAACACCTACTTCTGAAATGCATAGAAATAACCACAACCATGTGCCAGGACTAAGTGGTCATTATTTATTACCAACCCTAC
The DNA here is from genome assembly GCA_963574635.1 of Cheracebus regulus. NCBI lineage: Eukaryota > Metazoa > Chordata > Mammalia > Primates > Pitheciidae > Cheracebus > Cheracebus regulus. Next base: position 47,720 of record CAUYQU010079895.1, read on the forward strand.
ATACTAGTCATTATTATGCCCACTGTTAGAGGTAAAGTGATTGAGGTTAAGAAGCATTAAGTCACATTGTCAGCTGGGCATCAGATTAGATTGTCTTGGCTTCAGACCCCCAGCTTATTCGTAGGGAGCACAGCTGTGCTTACATGGGCAACACACCATGGAGTCTACACCCCCAGCAAAGCAAATAAGAGCTCGGAGGCCATGACTTAAACACACCATTTTTTAAAAAACATGGACGAATCTGTTTAGCAATATTTGGCTGTTAGTTAACTCAAATGGTCCCTGTTTTTTTTTCCTGCAAAGATATTCTCTGAGCTCCATGTAAACTTGGAAGGAAGAGAGGGTTCTCAACAGAGGAGCCACATGTTCAAGGGATAAGCCAGGGAAACATCTTTTTAGATATTTTTCCCCTCGAGTCATAAGAAACGTTTTTATTTTTCAAAGGCAGTAACAAACATGGATCTCTGTAATAAGAGAAAACAGTCTCTTGAGCAAAAGCACAAACAGCAGTTTCAGTGCTAAGCTACAGCAGCTTTCCCCCAAGGAAACATTAAACACACTTACAAAGGGGCAGGGCTGGGCTGGGTAGACAGCAGCCTACGCAGCAGACAGGATCAGAGTCACAGTCCAATGGAACGTGCTCTGGAAACAAAATCAGAACTCCAACAGGCAGAGGGGGAAGACACTGGATGATATGGTTTGCTGGTGTCCCCAAATCTCATCCTGAATTGTAGCTCCCCAAATTTCCACATGTTGTGAGAGGGACCAGGGAGGAGATAATTGAATCATGGGGATGGTTTCCCTCCACTGTTCTCATGGTAGTAAGTCTCCTGAGAGCTGATGATTTTATCAGAGGTTTCCCCTTTCATTGAGCTCTCTTTCTCTCTTGCCTGCCGCCATATAAGACATGCTTTTCACTTTCCGCCATAATTGCAAAGCCTTCCCATCCATGTGGAACTGAGCCCATTAAACCTCTTTCCCTTTATAAATTGACCAGTCTTGGTTATGTCTTTATCAGCAGCATGTGAAAACAGACTAATTAATATGCTGGATGACTAAACTTCAGCTCTATTATAGAAATACATGTATGTATATAGTTTGTATATGTTATACCTATATGTAACTAAATTTATACATACAAAATATAAAATTACATGAGTACTTAAAATTATATCTAAAATATACTAATTCAAAATATAAAATAAGCCATATTGTGCTAAATAACAATTTTTATTTGAAAATGAATCAAAAGGCTCATCTTTTATTTTTTTAAGTGGGAGTTCAGGGGTAGTTAATAAGATGAGGAAGCATGCTCAAATTTGATAAGAAAGTCCCTTCAGAGCAATGGTGTGTAACTGGGGTGGAAGGGTTCTGACACCTATGAGAATCTGATGAAAGCCTTAGATTATTTTTCATGAAAATGAACATATACCCATTCATGCGAGTTTTCTTTCTGGGTGATCCATGAACCCCTGGTGTTGATCCCTGTGGACAGTTCAGGGGCAGCCTAAGGGTTCTGCTATGTTCATTTCTCAAGCAGCAAAAGAGATAGACAAACCATCAAGATTTCTAAAAAACAGTTTATAAATCTTTTGTTGAAGGAGCTCTGAGTTTATCTACTTGTATACGTGGGGTTTATTTCTGTGCCTTCCAATTTCCAGATCATGTTCCAGACACACATGACCCCAAATAATTGAAATCAGGTAGTAAAAGATCAGAACAGGGATCAAGCACTCTTATGCTTTGGTGCATTAGCAAGAGACCCCTGAAGCTTAGAATCTGATGAACATCGACCAAACCTGAAAGGCTAAAGAACCTGGTCCACAGAGGCATGGCCGTGAGAGAATGTTGTCCCGGCCCTCTTTGGTGCACATCTGGGGCAGAATTGAAACAGGTGGATGGTGGTGTTGGAGCTGAGGTCATGGAAGCCATGTGTCAAGACCAGGAGGCTGATCCCGAATCACAGAATGGAGTTGTGTCATGAGCACATTTCACCCTCATTAATTCAGCCACATAGCCTAGGGAACTAAAAGGAAAAGCCTGAGTAAGAGCAAGAGAAGAAGAAAATAATTGAAATAGTGTAGACCATGAGTCCATGTCATTCAACAAGCACATGCCACATGCCAGCAGACACAACGCTGCTGCCAGAACATAAAGGACAAGCAAGAACTTGTGAAGGACGTTAAGGATTTCTCAGCCACTGACAAGGAAGCAAGCCTATTGTTCAGGGACCAACAAGTGAGTGTTCAAGGAAGCAAAGTGGAATTGAAGACCTGGCCCACGAAGAAACAACCAGTGGTGAACTAGACAAATGTATAAAATCATATGCAAAAGATGGAAATGCCCAGATATTTACTCTGGTAGTTGGTGGAAGAGGAATAGGGGCAAGTACTCTCCCTCATGGAAATGAGCTGTACAATATTCATTCTTGGCAGAAAACCAAAAACATTTGTTAACAAAGAAATATGACTACAGCCTCAGAGTCCCAGCCACTGTATTCCTGGATCAGTCTGGTACATAGATTACATGTTGTTTATTGAATGCTCCTAGGTTGTTGTCACTGAGAGATATTACAGCACTGAGTAAAGTGAATCTTGTGGTACACCTGACCTTGAGCAGGAGAAACCAAAGAGGGACGGCGTCATCCACATTAAATACTCCCTGAGCTCAACTGGTGTCCCGTGGGTGTATGAACTGCACATGGGAGAGGTTGTCCCAGACCACACACTGTCATCATTGCTGATTGGACTATTGCAGTGGAAGACTGTGGTCCTAACCCACAAGGAAAAAGTTTATGCCTTGGATAAGACTTCATCTCCCAACACGTCCTTGAAATTGCTTACCAAAAAGTCTTCAGGGAGCTTTGCTCTTGTTATCAACAATAAAACTTCAAAGGAAGTCAAATTATCCCAGAAAAGTCAGAGGACATGAGGTCGCCATCTCATTGACTTCAAAAGCAAGTGAAAATTATTGTATTAAATATCAAATGCAAATCACAGGTAGGAGATGATCATGGGGGAAAAATAATTCCTCCTCTCATTGTGACCTACCTTAGAACTGGTGGAAATTAATTGCATTTGTAGATATAATAGTCCATAAAATCCTGTTATTACACCTGCAATATTGCTAGAAAAAGTTCTCACTCTCATTCATATAGTACTTTACAGTTTCCAGTATACCTTGACACATACTATCTCTTGCCGTAGAGTGAAGTCGGATGCAGAATATCAGAATGACGAAAGTGAGGTTCAGAAGGTTAAGTCAACTGTCCAGGTTCAGGCTTGGAATGGGGATAGCTATTTGGCCACAACAGTAAGAAACCAAATTTAGCCACTAATAACACCATGTTCCAAGCTACAAAAGGAAAGAAACAACTGTTTGGCATCTATTTCCTTGGGGTAACAGCTTGCAAGGTTCTGAAAGAACAACTTGCTATTGGAGCATGGGCCCCTTGAATTCCATTATTAATCTAGGATGAATGGATGCCCAGCTTTGTAGGCTTCTCTGGAAATAAATACTGGCTCTCTGCCCTTTTCTACATCCCCGCCCCCAATTCAGAACTGTTGTTTTGTTGTTTTTAATTGCCTTTCCTTTGTTTATTCATTATAAAACCCCTCCGATTCTAACACCCCAAGCTATTTGAAATACAAATGCACGAGGCATTTGTCATGTTCATAAACATGACAAATTTCAATATTCACAAAATATTATATTCAAACCCCCAGCTCGCTTGTGTGGTCGGTGGGTTTTGAAAACTAGAATAGAGAAACAACTTCAAGTGTAAAGAAAGTAAGGAGAGGGGAGGCAGTCTGCATGTGTTTTAAGGGCTGGGTGCTCAGGAGGCAAGCATAAAGCCCCTTTTAAGAGAATATTTTTCTCCCCAAACATCTAAGAATGTTTCAACTTAGAGCTTACAGTTTGTCTTTCTTGTTTGTTTGTTTTAAGGGAGCACAGGGGTGCCCAGGTGCGGTTTCTCACGGCTTTAATCCCAGCACTTTGGGAGGCCACCAGGGGCTGGGGACAGGTCACCTGAGATCAGGAGTTCAGGGCCACCCTGGCCAACATGGCAAAACCCCGTCTCTACTAAAAATACAAAAATCAGCCAGGCATGGTGCCAGGTGGCTGTACTCCCAGCTACTCAGGAGGCTGAGGCTGGAGAATCACTTGAACCTAAAAGGCGAAAGTTGCAGTGAGCCGAGATTGTGCCATTGTACTCCAGCCTGAGTGACAAGAGTGAGACTGTCTCAAAAAAAAAACAAAAACAAAAACAAAAAACAAAAAACAAAGGGTAGGGAGGACGGGGAGAAGAAAAAAATTAACAACAAAAAAATACCCTAAGAAAAAGAAAACCCACCCAAACCACTCAGTCCTAATCACCTTCTTTAACTGATTATGGTTGTGAAAATTTTACTAAAGGATTACTAAAAATAGTGGAAAAAGTATTTTCTCATCTTAAATTTGTAAAGATAATAGAATTTAGGAGTTTCTGAGAAAATAGACCAGAAACCACCATCAAGTTTTCCCCTCTGGGGCTGAGAGGAGCAGCAGAACTAGAAAGTCTCGGGCAGTGGAGCTGCCTGTGGGGAGCGGGAAGCCCACCCCAGGAGAAATCAGAAAATACGGGACTCGGGTGTGGTCGGAAGGTGCTCCGTAAGAGACACAGCTGTGTGAGAAAGGGGAGCCCGAGGTGGTCAGAAAGGTCTTAGCCCTGCACTGACCCACAACACTGGCTTTCACAAGGATCCCAGCAGTTTGGTTTCGAACTGAGGTGAACACTTCAATGCTTATTCACGTGCTTTCATTCACATTGTTTATTCACATTGTTTTTGTTTTATTTTTTTCACAAAGTCTCAAGTTGCCCAAATTAAATATTTCTGCTAATGTGACTATGCGTGCCTAAAAAGCGGGGTGAGGTTGGGGGTGCTTTTAAAATCAGGATGGGAAAAGAGATTAAAAATCATCAAATTAATCCTTTGAGCTCCAAGTGAAATTAAACAGAAAATTTTGGGTTTCTCATAAGAAGCAAGCAGAAATCTAAACATCACTTGCATTTCCTCCCCTAGTCTCTACCCGACACATAGAGAAGAAATGAGAAAGTCAGCTAAAGCCCAGTATGTTTGTTCTGTTGAAGAGCAGAGCTTTACCCCAGACTCTGTGGCTTGCCTCTCCTGTCCAGTGGGATAGTAGGATTCCACAGGCTGGTGGGGTGGAGGGTAAGATCTTCAGAATCTTCTTGAAGCTCCTCTGTTAGGTCCTTACCTGCCATCTTCCTAGCACTTTTCTCCCCCAGGCAAGGACTCTGGTCAAAAGCAGCCCCCACTGAGCTGTGGGCTGCAAAACATTCTAGGTTCTCTGTCCCACTCTCATTATCTTTAATCTCCCCTTCCTCCCCACTGAATTTGCCTTGGGCTCATCTGGGGCTGGTGCTGGACTTCTGAAACATGAACCTCCCCGACCTTGGCCCCGGCCCTGGTTCTCCCACTTCTCTCTGCCTTCAACCTCAGGGTCACCGTGTGAGTAATGCTTCTTGCTTTTGGTTGTATACTCTGGGTTCCGCTGCTAGTGCCGGTTTCTCTTTTGAAAGCATCGTAGCTACTGTGATTGCAGAGTAGTTGACTCTTCCCAAGCCACTCCCCATGGCTGGAAATGGAAAGGCTCCCTCGAGCTGTGCTGCCTCCTCTTTCTCTTGAACCCACAAAGTTTTGGTCCCGAGACTCAATTCGTCCTCCTCTGTTTCTTCAGGGCATGCTTCTGCTTTGCAGAAGTGAGATGCCTGGCAGGAAAGGGATGATAACTGGGCCAGTTTGTGGTCCGACAGCTTTTGCTGCTTTGATCCCTTGAGTTTTCTGATTTCTCTGCTGATCTCTCTGTTGAGTGGCTTGAGTCTCAGGAATCCACTGATTCTCTTGTTTTACCTCTTTTAAGATCTTTCTACTTATGTTTTTTTTTTTTTTTTTTTTTTTTTACCATGTTCAATATCAAGGTGAAGATCCATGGGATCATCTTTATATTTTCCTTTGGCCTTATAGCCAGGTTTCTGGGGACTTTTCATTTCATCATGAACCAGACCAGTCTTTCTGAACGTGTTGAGGGAAACGTCTAATCTCCTTATATCTCTGGGCTTTTCTTGTTTTTAGCTGCATCGTGCTCAGTTTAGGTATTTAGTAAAGCATTCATACAGTGTCATCCTGAGGAGTGGAAGTGATGCGCCACAGCATGGTGAACAAGGGTCATTCTCTGCTGGGCAAACAATTCCGAGGGGTTCACTGAGACTGAGCTGACAGTATGTGCTGGAAAATGGGAGAAATTTCTGTTCCTTTTTGTTGCTGTGAACCAAATCCTGACAAAGCTTGTGTTCCTGAGCCAGTCACTCACTAGGTCACGGTCCTCATCAAAAGATTGCATCTGGACATTGACCTGTGTCTCTTGAATAATCACAGAGAAAGACTCTCCTGTGGACAAGACTTCGTTGGTTCCCATATATTTTTTTTCATCATTCCCTTAGGTTTCTGCAATAATCACATATTGCCTGTTTTAGAAAAATATTTTTTCTTCAAGCAATCCTTCCTGTATTATAGCAATAATGTGTCAATTTGCATTCCCACAACTATCTATTTCTGTGTTCAGTTTTCTCTATGCTCAGAATTTATTGTATACATTTTCCCCTAGCCCTCTTCCTTTCCCACTCTATACTCTCTTCCTAGTCAAGCTCTTCCACTCCCATTGCTTCAATTACAATCTATACATTGATATCTCCCAAATACATATTGCATATCCCAGACTTCTCCTATGAATGCTAAACCTATGTATCCACTTAGCTATTTAACATATCCACCACAATCACTGACTGGCAATTCAAACCCAGTATATTTAAATCAGGACTCAAGGACCCTGCTCCATTCCCAGTCCTCTTCCTGTTTCCCATGTCAGTGAGTGACACTCCTATCTAACGCCATTACATAAGCTAGAAACCTGGTTTAACACCTCCCTATCCAACATACTACATATGTCCAATAAGTTATCAAGTCCTATTGCTTCTCCTTACAAAATATCTCTCAAATCTGTCCACAGTGAACCATATTCATGGACATGGTCCACTGGGTGAAGGCTTCATCTCTTACATAGATCACTGCAGTAGGCTTGAATTGTTGATTTTTTTCTGTTGTTGTTTTTGTATCCACAGATGACTGCCTTCCTCCCATCATCTTCAGCCAAATTTATCGTTTTGAAAACACTAACTTGACTACACATTTTTCAAACCTTAAATCTTTCAATAGTTTCACTTTTGCTTTTTAAAATAAAATGTAAAAATCACCAAAATTACAGGACGCCCAACAACATAACCTCTTTGTTTTTCATCACTCTTATCTTCCCCTTCCCCTTGAGTTTTGTAGCCTTATGCTGCAGGGGGAAAACCCTCACAGATTCAGAATTTGAAAACAAGGCTTTGCCTTTCATAAGAAATGTAGGAAGAAGGAAGACTTTTCACCAGCCAAGGGTCGAGAACCACTTCAAGCCCAATTCTTAACACAGTAACGTGACAGGCTGTATTTTAGATCTGAGTACAACAAATGCTGCTTCCAACAATTGCCTTGTATCCAGGAAAGGGAGAGTAACCCTCAGGATGCTCAGGCAGAGAAGAAGGGTTACTGTGCTGCTCATCAGAGAAGAAAAGGTAAAACTTGTCATATGCTATCAAACTTCAAAAGGCTATTTATATAAAGGCTCTGACAACATATTTTTGAAGAAACTATCTGTCCTATGAAGTGTTTAGGATTGAGAAGAGATTATAATATTTGTCCAGGAAAGTAAAACAGTGAAACTGTGCAAGGGAGACACAGTGTTTGCCCAGGGCAGCAAAACATTAAGGATCTCTTTGGCTGATATTTTGATATGCTGAGCCAAGAACATCTGTTGATCGCAGAGAGGCTGGCTTCCTCTACAACCACAATAACTTTCATTAAGTACCACAAGGGAAAAAGTGTCTTTATGGTTAGGTCCATTTTATGCACTGTCTATTTCATTTGAAACACCTTTCTTTCTCTCCTCCATTCTCCAGGCTAACTCCTACTCTTCCTTCAGCTCTCAGTTAAACATAACAGCTTCTTGAACAGCTTCCCTGATTAACTGATCATCAGCTGTTAACTGATTAACCACTTCCTTGATTAGCTGCTTTAGAACTCTCTGTCTTTGACCCCCTTACCAGCAATGTGATTCAATAATTAAATGACTGATACATGTTAGAATATGCCTATCAGGTTCTTCACTGCAAGCCCCTTTCTCAGCACAGGATCTTACACATTTTAAAAGTATTTGCTGAAAGATATGTTAATTCATTTGTATTATTTAATATTTGTTCATCTATCCTATCAAAGTATAACTCCCTTGACCAGGACTTTGTCATATTTCTCTTTGTAGAAAAGAAGACTGATGATTTAATATGGTGCTTTGTCCACAGTATATGTTCAGTCAGTGTTATATACATACTAAAATAAAAAGGAAAGCAAAACAGTTCCTTACTGATACCCCTTTGTGATATAGCAGCAACTTAAATCTAGGTTTCAGATACCTTTATGTTATTAAAATTTATGTAAGACCTCAAAGAGCTATTGTTTATATAGATTATCTCTATCAGTATTTTTTCATCTGAGTTAAAGCTATGAAAAACTAAACTATATCTACTTAGCAATTTATTAAAGTGACAACAAACCCATTGCATGTTAGCAAAAACACCATATATTTGTATGAAAATACCATGCATGTGTATAAAAATACCACGCATTTGTATTAAAATTTAATACCATACATTTGTATTAAAATTGATGAAAATACAAATGCATGGTATTTTTGTTAACATGCAGTGGGTTTCTTGTTACCTTAATAAATGGAAATAGATTCATTACCTTAATGTCTTTGGAAATGCATTTTAGAAATACATTTCCAAAATTGAAACATCTTTTTGGTTAGAAGAATGGCATTATTTTATGTTTTTAAAAAATATCTTTAATGTTACTAGTTTAAAGATAATAACTAGATTCTGAAACCTGATTCTGCCTTCAACCTGCTGCAAGGTATTGATTTGTTTGAAGTATTTAAAGAGAACTTGCATTACACAGTTATACAGTTGGAAAATAAAGAGATTTTAATAACCTTTTTCAATTGTTATGGGTATCTTCCTTTACTACTACACCAAAATTCAACAAATGATAATTTTTTAAAGATGAGTTGAAATACCAAAGTGAAACATTATCAGTGAACTTTTTTCATCATAGTTACATTAAAATCTATCAGTTTACTTTGTACTCTGAACAGATATTTAACTCATGCATCTCTTAGAAAATAATAATTCACTGACATACAGATCTCCTAAATATCCTATTGAGGGACTATGTTAACCTCTTCCTAGGTCCACATGGGGACTGGTTTCAAAGGCAAGAACTTCCCAGTGCCATGCCTCCATCCACCTCCCCATCCAGGAACCTAGAGTTCTTTGTCTAACTTTCCCGTGTGTGGGCTAGCTAAAACTCCAGGTGAGCTTCCTTTGTTCAGAAAGCCTGCCAAAAGCCCTGAAAGGAAAGGCTCTGTTGTGGGCCCAAGCAACCAATCTGGGATCACAGTCAAAAATCAATCACTCCAGAAGAAGTTTAAAAAGACTCCTCTCATTGGACAAGAACATAACTGGAGTGGAAATAATTTCAAAGTTAAGACTCCACTGCCCCTTACCTGTGTGGGCTCCTTCTCTAGATCCCCTCCCACAACAATGTGAGAGCTGTCTCTTCCTCTCTTCCTGTGTGAATTTCCCTCTCTGGGATCCCCTCCCACAACAGCGTGGGAGTTCTCTCTACCTTTCTCCTTCCCTCCCTCCCTCCCTCCCTCCCTCTCTCTCTCTCTCTCTCTCTCTGCCTAATAAATCGCTCTCTGCAAAACTCTTTGGGTCCATGATATTTATAAGAACGGTAAGCCCACCACACTTCCAGGGCCTCTTCCCCCATTCCTGGGGCAGGAGAGGCCAAGAACCTGGGACACCCAGTTACAATATTTCATTACACAATATAAAAATTACACTTATTAATACCACCACCAATCTCATCAGAAAAGCAATTATTGGGAAACTGCCAAGCTTTCAGTGGCAAATACAAATTTTCCAAAAGTCTAACTTTCACTTTAAATGTTAAATTTTATCGTTGGCAACAAAAATTGTAAGTTTTTAGTGATAGACCCACTTTATATATTTTTAAGAAAATGTCTTGCGAATATACAAATCTGCATAACTAGAGTTTGTCTATTAGTCATTGTTCCAGATAAAAATGGTGTTTCCTTAAAAAACTAAAATGCTGACATTTGAGCTTGCAACTCAGACAACTACACAAGTACTTTTCCTCTGGAACATGATGGTGCTTCAGTATGCAGTAGAAGTGCTTTAGGCACTTGACTTTTATCTTGGTGTGCTCATGAAATACCAGAGCTCGAGGGGCATTCACTGGAAATCAATATTCCATCTTCAGCTTCTTTCAACTCTAAGGGAAAACTTATGCTTTCCACTACTTCTGTCTTCCAAACATCCCATTCAACACACACAAATCATAGTTCCAAGCCTGCCAGTTTTATTGTCAACACTAATATCCTTAAGAGCCTATATAAGAGAATACAGATGCCAGCCAGGGAAAAACAGAACAAAATCCATTTGAAGTTCAGGTCCTTTTGCTGATGGGCGGGGTGATTGCTTCCATGTTAATCAAAAGCACGTAGAAGTTGGAGAAAGAAAGATAAAAGACAACTTGTGGGGCTGTGGCTGGGGATCAGGGAGGATGATGCTGTTATAGAGGAAAGAGAAATCACAAAGCAACAACCCAGGAAGGAGCCTTTAAGATAGCACTGAGACTAGGGATAGTTTTCTTCCCATTAACTAAACACAAAGATTTCCCAAAACTCACCTACCTCATTGATGCAGTGGTTTAGCCAAGGAGTGTAAAAACGTTGTCATTAGGAAGTAAGGAAGTAGTTCAGGAAGTTCATAATGAAGCCACCACCAGGAAACAAGAGACCCCATGTCCAGAAGACTGGAGTATCTCACACTCACTCTCCCTCCATCGGTTCCCCTCTCCAATGGAAAACACATTTTAAAAATACTTGTACACATTTTGAGATCAGGATTTGGAGATATTAGAGGCCTTGTAATGCATTTTGGAAATTTTTTATTCACTGTATTTTCTATTAAAGAAGAATATCTTTAAGAGGATAAGCCATGAGAAGGAAGAATATCTTTGTTATGAGAATCTCATGAAAGATGCTGTCGAAATGAGGATTCTTCAAAGAGGAACACTTTTATGACTTTATTTTCAACAAATAAGAGCAGGATGCAGCTGCAGCTTTGCATGCTTAGGGAAGCTACTTAACCTCTCTGAGCCTCTGTTTCCTCACTTGCAAAATAAAGATAATAATAGTATTTCTCTCCAAAGATTATTGTGAGAATTAAATTAAATATTAGACATGTAGTATTTGGCTCTCTGGCACAAGTAATATAAATAGCAGCAGAAGTGACAGTGGTGGTGGCAGTGGCAGCAGCAGAAGTTGTAGTAGTCATGGTGGAGACCAGTGGTAGTATAAACAATGGTGGTTGTGGTGGTGGCCATGGCAGCAGGAGTGGTGGCAATAATGTCGGTGGTTGTGGTGGTGGTGGTAGCAGAGATAGTAGAATGGTAGCAAGAACAGGATGGTAGTGGAGATTTTAGTCCTGCAGGGGGTGATGTGGCAATGGTGGTTGTGGTGGCAGTAATGTCAGCAGTGGCGGTGGTGATCATTGCTGTGGTGGTGGTGGACTTGGTGGTAGTGGAAGTGGAAATGGTGATGGTGGTGGTGGTGGTGTAGAATTGATGGAGATGGAGGTGGTGAAAATGAAGGTGGAGGTGGGAGTAGAGGTAGAGGAGGAGATGGAGGCGTAGGTGGTGGTGGTGGAGATGGAGACAAAGGTGGTAGTGGTGGTGATGGAAGTGAAGGTATTACAGATGGTGGTGGTGGTGACAGTGGCATTGGTAGTGCTAGAGAAAATAGCGGTAAAGGGGTGGTGATGGTGGAGGCAGCGATGGTATTGGTGGTGAAGACAGTAGTGGTAGTGGTACTAGTCCTGGTGGTGGAGACGGTAGTGGTGGAGATGGTGATGCTCATGGGGGCAGTCATGGTGGTGATGCTGTGGTTGTGGAGATAGTAGTGGTGGAGGTGGTCATGGTGGTCATGGTGGTGGAGACAGTAGTGGTAGAGACAGTGGTGGTAGTGCTGGTGGTGGTGGTGGAGGTGGTGTTGGTAGTGATGGCAGTGGTGGGAGCAGTGGTGGTGGTGGTGGTGGTTCTGGCAGTGGTGGTGATGGAAATGCAGGTTGTGGTGACGATGTTGGCAACTGTGATAGTGATGGTAGTGTTGGTGGTGGCTGCTGTGGCAGTGGCGGCAGTAATATGACACAGTGGTGGTGGCTACACTGTGTTTAATTATTAAAGCCATTTGGTTATCTCAGAGGGAGTACAACCCTGACCCACTTGGTTATCAGAGTAAGATCAAGTCTTTTCAAAGACATTGGTGAGAAGAGTTGGAAGCCATCTTCTCATGTAGGTCTCACAGTTTCTTGCTCTGCACCTTAGGTTTTATATCCTTGGCTTAGGATGCTTCCTGTAGCTGTAGAAAGTCCGGGAAGGCAACTAAAATAACTGATGATGAAACCTGTTCATGGAGTGAGCTTAATTTGAAAGAGGGGTGGAAGAATTGATTTAATGATTTTCCCCTTTGTCCCTTCAAACCCAACTTTTTTTCTTATTGTGGGATAAAATATTTTATCAGACCTGCCCTTCTCATTTGTAATCATTTTTGGATAACAAACCAGTAATCCCTTTGTTTTGGCATCAAAACGTGGAGTCCAAACTAATAATTACGTAATTCCAGCGAGACAAAGTGCAATAACCAAAACACTGCGAATTCCTCACCCACCTCAAGCTGGTTTCAGGCTGGATGCCTGGTCTCTGCTGTTCCTGGGATGCTGTTTCTGAATGTTCCTGGCAGGGCCAAGATGGAACAGGGAAAGAGGAAATAGTCTTACATGCTGGTACTGTTGGCATCTGGCTTTGGTCTCTCTTGGATGGAAGGTAGAAGGCACACATCTACTGAGTTTTGCTCTTACAGACACTTTTGAAGGGTCCTTGCCAACTTGTCACACATTCACGTGCACATAAACACACTCTCATGCACATATACACACAGTCATGCATACACACACTCACATGTATACACACTGTCACACATATTCATGCATATACACACTCACACACTCATGCACACACACACAGCAAAGCTTCTCTCCTGAGAACAAAGCCCCTCTCTCCAGCCTCTGGGTTTCTAATGGCTCACCCTTCTCTTGACATCACATTGTCTCTCCAGGAAGTCTTTTTTGGTCCCTTTCACCAAGTTCACATCTGGCCCCTAGAGAACACTCACCTTTGTTCTTGATAATCTCATAAGGGTGGTATCTGTCACAGCTTCTTCCTTTTAAATTCTCTTGGCTATGGTAAAACACATTTCTGTGTTCCCCAAGTGCCAGCAGGCACATGCCAGACTCCCTGGGCGTCCCCCTCAAAGGCCTCCCAGTTGACTTGCAGTGAGGCATAAGTTCCCACCCACACTCACACAGGGGACAGGGGATAGAGTACAGCACCCTGAAAACACTGTCCAAAGAAACCCTCTTTCAGCCTCTCCTGCCTTCCTTAAGCCTGAAAGCAGATGAAGGGCTAATGCTTGCGGAACTGGTTTTCCAGTTTCTCAGCATGCCCTGCTAAGGACATGGTGGAGCTTGCCACTTACTGTCCTGTTCTGAGGCTTTGAGGCCCTGCTGAAAGTCGCAGACAGAGCAAGTGACATTTTCACATTCTCTTACAATAGGGTTGCAGTGCTGGCAAATAGAAACGGAACAAAAAATGATGAACACGCTTGATCTAGGAAAACAAACACAAAGAGAAAACAGTAATAATGAGAAAATACCCCGCCTTTGTTGAGCAGAGCTTTTACATGTATTGTTATATAATTTTCAGGGACTGGGAAATGGATACAGAGATCACAGTAATAACCTAGTATTTAGATAATGTGGCAGAGTTTACAAAGAGCTTTCTCCCATACTGACTCATTTGACTCTCGTAAGAAGTGGGCTAGGTTGGTGCTATTCATCTCATTTTACAGAGGAAGAACCAGGGTCAGGAGTAGCAAAAGGGGCTAATCTCACAGGCCAACCCATGTTAATTGAGACCTCCTGCCAATCACAGCTTTATTTGAAGAATAGTCCAACAGTCCAACAGCAGAAAATGAAAATAAATATTTTGAAACTCTTTTTTTTTTTTTGAGACTTAGTGTCGCTCTTTCACCCAGGTTGGAGTGCAGTGGTGCAATCTTGGCTCACTGCAGCCTCTGCCTCCCAGGTTCAAGTGATTCTTCTGCCTCAGCCTCCTGAGTAGCTGAGACTACAGGCTAGTCTCGAACTCCTGGCCTCAAATGATCTGCCGACCTCGGCCTTTCAAAGTGCTAGGATTACAGGTGTGAACCACTTCACCTAGCCAAAACTGTTTTTTCTTTTTTTGAAACAGAGTCTCGCTCTGTCCCCAGGCTGGAGTGTGGTAGCATGATCTCAGCTCACTGCAACCTCCACGTCCCGGGTTCAAGCGATTTCTCTGCCTCAGCCTCCCGAGTAGCTGGGACTACAGGCATGAACCACCATACCTGGCTAATTTTTTAAAAAATTTTTTTGTAGACATGAGGGTCTGACTTTTTTGCTCAAGCTGTTCTCAAACTCCTAGCATCAAGCAGTCCTCCTTCCTTGGCCTCTCAAAGTGCCACTGGAATTACAAGTATAAACTACTGCACCCTTCCTAAAAACTCTTAAAGCAATTTAATGTTGCCACTATATCCAAGCATGTGATCAGTAGACTCATTTCACTGAGCAGGCTATGGACCAGTTTACATATTGTCAAACTCATATGGTGAGTTTCACACAGCTTGAGCTATTTTCTGGTCATGTACAGTACGACTATATTCTAGTCAGCAACAGATTAAAAATTTTAAAAGAGCAAAAACCAGGCTTTTCATGACAGATAATTTGGGAGACATTGCACTAGACAGAGCATTGCATTTAAAAGGATCAGAAGCCCAGGAAATAGTGCTGTGGTTGATTAGTGATGTCTGCCTTGAGCAAGGGGGTGGGAGGCAGTGACACATGCACCGCCCTGTGCCTGTCAGCTAGGTCATGGTGTCTTATCCTAGTAGAACAACCTGAGATCTTGAAAAGAGACTTATGTGTGGAAAACACTAATAAACGGATTACAGAAACACCTATTTTCAAAATGCTTTACAAATTTCAAATACCGCTTGCATGTACTATCTCACTTGAAACTTGAAACAATCCTGTAAAGAAGATGGAAGAGAGATTATTAGTCATATGTTGCAGAGAGGAAGACTGTGAGTCAGACCATTTAAGTTTCTGTCCATAATCACAGAAGTAAGCAGTGGCAAGTGTTGGGCCCAGAACTAACACTTAGTTGCCAGCCTCTCAGTCCAAGTATCCTCATCTACATCCGGCTGCTTCCTTGCTGAGGATGAAATAAAGTGATATATGTAAAAGCTCCAAGTGCAAATGAGCATGTCATACGATATCAGTTTTATTATAGAGCAATTTAGACAATTTCACAGATGATATCCCTGCATGGTTTTTAGATGGACATTCCGGAGGACAGTCTAGCCTTCCTGATACTAAAAGAGCAATTGCCCTTTTCAAATGAATCTCTGGGCTAGAGAGACACATAGGTCCAGGATGGCAATTTTTCTCTTCATTTGCTATCGTAGTTCCAGGTGTGACTGCGGAGTCTTATTGTAAATAGGACGGTAAAAATGTCCTGTTTAGCAAGCATCTATTGAGCACTTGCTGTGTGCCAGAGAAAGGCTACAGTGCACTAGGCACAAGAAACAGACATGAATGGGACCAACAGATGCATAGACAAAATTTGCAATTAACTGTTCTATGTGTAGTAATAAAAAATAGATAAGAGGTCCAGAATTGCTTTCAAGGGGGAGTGATTTACTCTATGCGTGGCAATGGTAGGTAAGCAGAGAGGAAAAAGAATTTACAAAGGAGAAGAGCCTGCTTATGGCACATTTGGAAGGGTGAATGAGGAGACAATTGGAGAAAGGGCATTCATGCAAAAGGAACAGTACATGCAAAGGCTTAGAGGCTTTAAACCATGCAATGGGCTGGGGGAAATATAGATGGTTCTATGTATCTTCTGCATGTAACAGGGAGGAAAATCAAGATTGACCTTCACTGTACGTTTTTTTTAAAGAAAGCCACTATTGTTCACATGAATTACAAACATTTCCCTCATGAAACTATCCTATTACTTAATCTATGTCTTGTTTTCATCTTTGATAATATAAGGATGCTAACAGAACTTAGAACACTAGGTTGTTAACCATGTAGAGTGCTTAGAACTGTGTTAGTCATAGTAAACGCTAAGTGTTTTATTGTTGTTTATGATCATGGTAGTGGTGGTGGTGATGGAGGTCATGATGTGTACTTGACCCCTCACCTCAAGTCCCACATCTGGACTTCCACGCCCAATATGGAATGAATGTGAGATACTTTGTTTATGCTATGACAGTTTGGCTCATTGCTTTTCTCACATAGGTTCCTTTAAAGACTGTTCTGCTTGGCATCTTGCGGGCTGTGGTGAAAAGAGACACATCTGAGATGTGTAGAGCTCACAGCAAGGAGACCAGGCTCCCTTGCATAGGCACTGGTGCCCTAGCTCAGTTTTCAGCAAACTACAATCCCTGGGACAAGTCAACCCCCGATTTGTTTTTGTAAATAATACTTAGTGGGACTCAGCCCTTTTTATTGATTGATGATTGTCTTTGCTTGCTTTTGTGCTACAATGGCAGCTCACTGCTGTGAGAGCTGTGACACAGATCTTATGGCTGACAAAGTGTCAAATATTTACTCTCTGGACTTTGGTTGAAAAAAATTAGCCGACTCTTGCCCTCACTGATGCCCAGATTCGTGCTACTCACCACTGGCTGCACCAGCCATTCCAAAGCTAGTGAAAGTTAGGGCAGGGGTTGGTTAGAGCACATTGGTGTCCTGATCTAATTCTCTTCTCCCAGAAACTGCCAACCACTGCCTGAAAATATGGCTAATCCTCATGATTCACAGATTCTGTATTTGAAAATTCACCTGCTTCCTGAAATCTACGTGTAACCTCAAAATCAATACCCACAGCATTGTCTTGGACATTTGTGGACATGTGCAGAGCTGTGAAAAATTTGAGTCACCCAATGCTCACATGTTCCCAGCTGCAGTTGGACAAGGGGACCTTGTGCCTTCTTGTTTACTCTCATAATGTAAACGAGTGTCCTTTTTCCAGTTGTATTTTTCTCAATTCTGTGCTTTTTGTCCATGTTTTGCTGTATAAAATGGTCCCCAAGCCCGGTGCTGAAGTCCTGTCCAGTAGCTAAGTTCCCCGCAGCTGTGACGCACCTTATGTGTCTTAGATAAGCTTCCTTTAGTCACACGTGACAGTGCCATTGGCCCTAAGTTCAATGTTATTGAATCAACAATATACATTAAATGAGGCATCTTTAAGCTGAAACACATGTACAGCAAGGCTATGTATTGATTGATGGGTGAGAATGTGACTGGAGGCTTGCAGTAATCCTAACCCTGTGTTTCTTGCAAAGAGCAATGAGCTGGTATTGGTCAATTTAGTGTTTGAGGTGAATTTATACAACATAACTACATCAAATAATGAGAATTGACTGTGAAGAAAAAGATGACTCAGGAAGGCCCAAGGTGTATAACCACATTGGCAGAGCACTGTGCACAGGAACCTGAGACCTTTCCTTAGCAATAAAAGAAGCTCTTTATAGTGTCACATTCTGGTGGGCGAGGAAAGGACTCTTGCTCTCTCATCTGCTGACTTAAGGAAGACAGGACCTATTCCACAGTGGTTTGGGCACAGGAAGTCTCTATAACTCATAAAATAAAGGTTTCTGGGAACTGACTATGGGGCTTAGGGATATGGTACATGAGCTCTCCTTTCCAGAAAGTTGCCTACATAGGACTCCAAATGACTTAAATTCCATTCCAATTTCCCTCCTTCCTTCTTTTTTCTGGAACTCTGGTGTAGCTTCTGGAAAACATTTCATTCCTGAATGGCCAGGCTTTGCTGTATCTTTTCTTCTTTCAAGTATACAGAGGTGCTAAAAGTCCCCCCAAGTCACTGCTTTGTGCTCATCCTGGCTGATGACGACACCCTTCTCTGCAGCCAGCCAGTCCTGGGCACTGCCTACCCTAGAGGGACGCAATCTTGCTTTTCCACAGTCAGATGAGCAAGTTGCCCCTCTCACCCCTGTCGGGTGGTGTCTTCAACTGAGAAGGAGGGGCATTTTGAAGGGCATACCATAAGCTGAAGTGCCTAGCAGTGGTGTTGCCAACATCCCTGGAGAACATCTAACTCAGGGTGTTACCGACAGAGCAGCTCTGCAGGCTTGACATGGGGTCATGCTACCTACCACATGCATGAAAGGAGGTGGCATTTGTCTGCTTCTTTTAGTGACACCTGCTGAATTCCCACTTTTTCTTTCCTTCCCTCCCCTCTTTGCTTTTTTCCATTCTTTCTCTCTGTCCTCCATCTCAATCAGCTCAGATGGTATTGAATACTAATCAATATCACACCTATGCCAGCTGGTAAATACAGTGTAGAGACAGGAGTCTCGGGTTTGATCCCATCTTTGTCACTCACTCATTGCATTAATTTGATCAGCTCATCCTTCAAATATTGATTGTTTACTAGGTGCCAGGTGCTGTGCCAGGTGCTTGGGAAGATCGGGCAAGGAGCAGAGTGTAAGTTAGAGAATGAAAGGAGCCATGGGAGAAAGAAAACACAGGGCAGTGTCAGGGGATGAGCACGGTGACCCACAGGGAGGCCGAAACGGACCTCCCTGAGACCCTACATGCTCAAACATGAAATGTGGGTGATGCCTTGGGCTCTCCTTGTGAAGGTGAAGTGAGACAACACTTGTGAGAGTGCCACATTGATCATCAACCACGAGATGAATGTGTGCTGCTCGTGGAAGGATCATCTCATCCATATGACTCAAAGGTTGAAATGCACTCCTCATTTGGAGAGGAGAGTGATAAGGGTTGGAAATCCACATTTGTAGGATGCCTATTCTGTGCTACCTCCTGCCCCTCAGGGACCTCCTCTCCCCTCTAAGGTGGGCCTCACTTTCCCAGTTTTTAGGACGATAGAGACAAGGCTTAGAAGTGAAATAACCTACACAAGATCAGGTCACAGCACTGGGAGGATGATAGAGTGAGGCTGAGAATCCATCTCCATCTTTCTGGGGCTGTTTTCTCAGGGCATCTGAGGTGTCAACCTGGCTGGGTGACCTCTAAAGTCCCTCCAGTTCCAAGAGCACACAGCTTCTCAGCAATTACTCTTCTGGGTGAGGATAATTGGATGACCCAAAGAAAAACACATCTTGGAAGGAAATGAGTCCCTTGGCTTTTAATAGGAAGGTTGTTTCTCTGTCCTCCGGGCAGCATGAGCCTCATGGGGAAATGGTCATCCATAGGCTTGGGGGACAGATGGATGGGAGAGTGGCAGAAGCTTTAACTCAAGGGGCTTCTTCCACTGTGGGGGGTCCCAGAGCCCATGGAGAAAATAGAAGCATGAGTGCTTTCTCTGGCACTTCCAAACCTCCTAATAACAAAGTAAGAAGGATAGGGACACAGTTGAATAAGCCTTGCCTTTGACAGCGGGATAATTATCAGAAAGGAGCAACTCAGGCTGCTTTCTTTGGAGATCCATATGCTCAACTTAAAGTACAAGGTGGCTTAGAAAAGACAGAAACATGCACGCACACACACACAAATGCACTCACACTCACAAGAATTGACAGTCCTGTTAAATATTGCTCACCAAGAAGTCAACCAGGAAGAAATGTTTATTTCATGCAGTTTTCCCAGTGTTTGAAGTTTTAAGATATTAAATCACTTAATATTATAGATAACATAGTGTTTTTTGGCTGTTATCTCATGTCTGATCCCTGGCAGGTTATGAATAAAGATAGTGTGATTTACATATTTATTAGCTCCTTTTTTCACAAAAATAGCAGCCCCACCTCTCCCATAGCCCACAGTCTGCACTGACTGGCAAGGACATTTAAAATAAGACCTTGTCACAAATTCTCATTTCATACTGGTCATAGTGATAGCGTGCATGAAATTATAATAGGGAATACTGTCCAATCTGTGCTGAATATCAAGTTTAAGTGCAATGAGGTCATTTGGTGAGTCTATGATCCCTCTATAGAGGTAAGAAAGTCACTGATACTCCTGAACCCTGTCTCAGGAACACAGCGGCCTAGATTGGCTTGCAGAACAAAGCTTCTGATTGTAACTGCTCTGTCCAGAGGCTGTGGCATCAGTGCCCTTTGCAAATGGGCCTGTCACCTGGAATGGACATTAAACAGAGCATCACTCTGTGGCTGGGGTCTTAATGCCCATGGTGGTTTGTTTGAATTTGAACTCTTTGGAAGAGTTCCAGTCATTCTCCTGGGAATATGGGCTTCTTCAACTGAAAAGCGTTGTCCGGTTCCCTTTGTCTTGAAGAAACCTACGTGTATATAAAATTTCAACAAGGAGTTCCCTCTCAGACACAGAAGGACCTGCCATGTAGAAATTACTTGGCAAGGAAGTACAGGCATTTTGTCTTAAGAAGGACCTGAGAAGGCAGAGCTATTCCTCTGGGAGGAGACTCCTGGTGCCTTTTACTCCCCTAGAGCAGTGACGGTCACCTGTGTGTATGAAGGGCTTGGGGTGGAGAGATGATTACAGGTAGAAAGAAGAACATTCTAAATGAATCCAAATTTTTATTTTCTAAGTACATCTTTGTGTTTAAATAAAATTTCTTGGACCAGCAGGTTTGTGGTGTCAGGAGTCCTTAAATAACTTAAAAAAATTTCTGACTACTGATGTTCTTGAGCAATGACTCAAGTATTATGTGCGTGCTGTAGCCTGTAATGGATCCACATTACTAGAGAAAAGGATGTCTCTTTAACACTCTGCTACTTGACTGTGAATCCAACAACCTACTGGTCTCTTGCCTGCGTCCCTGGGCATGGGAAGGACTGTAAAATCATAGGGACATTTGGCACAAAGTTTCTTTGACAGAGATATTATCTCTTTTCTAAAAAGCCTGGACGCAACTTTTTCTCTACTCCAAAAGCAGGCATCTTCTAAGAAGTCAAACCAAACCTAATATGAATCCTTATCTAATGAGAGCATTTTAGCGCTGCTTCAGAGATTTGTTGGAGACTCAGAAATCCTGTTTCTAGGCCATCAGTCCTCTCTGAGCTGTTTTAGGCAGAGATTCATTCATTTACTCAGAGATGCGTTCTCACAAACACATAGAAAAGAAGGAGATATGTGATATAAAACTCAAGATTGCTGGTGATGCGCCACAGCACAGGTACTGATGGATATGAAAGTCCCTTGCTACAGGCAAGTAGTTTTTTCTTTGCTCCAACTATTGCAAATCTGGAATCTTTCAAACTGAGCTTGACCACCTAAAGTGAGGGACCTCCCACAAATGTGTGGCTCTTTTAGAAGATGAGATACATTCTTTTATTATTGTTTCCAGGCCTCTCATGAGCTGGTGTCCTGTTTTGACCACCTGTCTTTCTCCTTGAGTCATTCAAGCAGGTCTATGACTCCTCACCGCAACAAGGGTTTTCCTTCAATACTTGACGTCCCAACCAGAATCAAGATGCTTTCAGGAGGGGCCTTATAGCTCATTTGGCCCATCCAGGGTTTCTCTGAGATACCCAGTTACAGCCTTCAAAAAGCACAAGGGAAAGAGACCCTTTCCAAGCCCAGGAGATCAAGTGAGGAGCAAGGGTTGCTACAGAAAACGTATAGTTGGGATTGGGAGGCAGGTGGAAATCCAACCCTGAGAAAGGAGTGTTCTGATTGCTTCAATCTCCATATCGCCCTCTCTTCTCCAACTATAATATAATTTTCTGTCTCTTTCCTCTCTCTTATCCTCTCAAAATTGTTTACATAAGAAATTTGTAGATTCTGTGTGTGTGTTTGTGTGTGTGTGTGTGTGTGAGTGCAAGAGAAAATGAAAAAGAAATGAATGTAACATAAATTATAAAGTACTGACTAAGCTCCTGCACCATTCTCCCTTGAATTTGAATTGGACCTCTCTGGGGATTCGATGATGGGCCCTGCACTGATGTGGGCAGGTAGCCTACCACCAGCTAATGGAAGCCAGGTTCAAGCCAGGTTCTTTGTGTGTGTGTGATGGATTCTCGCTCTGTCACCAAGGCTGCAGTGCAGTGACGCAATCTCAACTCACTGCAACCTCTGTCTCCCTGCTTCAGGCAATTCTCCTGCCTCAGCCTCCTGAGCAGCTGGGATTACAAGCACCTGACATGACACCTGGCTAATTTGTATTTCTGGTAGAAACGGGGTTTCACCGTGTTGGCCTGGCTGGTCTCGAACTCCTGACCTCAGGTGATCTGCCTATGTCAGCCTCCCAAAGTGTTGAGATTACAGGCTTGAGCCACTGCACCTAGCCCAGAAGCCAGGTTCTTTAGGGGTAAGAAAATTCTAGAATGATTGGCAGCAGACACCTGGACAGTTGTCTCATGAAGAGCGTTTCTAGGTTGACAGCTATATAGACCAACCTACTGGGAAAGAAAAATGACAAGGGTAAGGAGAGTAAGAGCAAATACTCTCAACAAGAATAAGGAGATTACTCTTGTAGGTCAACTTCTCCACACCTCAGATTCCTCAGCTCAAGGTAAAGAAACTAGTAGAGTCTAAACCACAGGGCTGTCATAAAGATTAGCTTCTTAATATGAAGTTTTTAAGAACGTAAGTGCTCAGTAAATATTAACATTCATATTATAGCAACATAGTATGGAAAAGATATAAATGAGGTCCTGTCTCCAGAAGCTTGATGTCCCTTGGGAAAGCAGGAGTTACAATAAACAGATGAAACATAGGGTGATTTCTGCAGTGAAGGTGAGTACATTTGGGAACTTGAGAGCTGTTCTCTCTCCCAAGTCTTCTCAAGAATAAGAAAAGACTTCCCACAGAAGGGGACATTTGAACTAGAATATCAAAGATGAACAGCAGGGGAGCTTTCCACAGAGACAAGATGTAAGATCTTTTTTATTTTTATTTTTTCAGACCAAGAAAATAGAATGTGCAAAGGCATATAGGCACAGGAGAACAGCGGATTTGGGACAAGCCCAGATACTTCAGATCTTGTCTTCTAAGCTTCCTCAGTATGAGACAAACACACACAATAAATCAGCAACATCCGTTTTTTAATTGCCAGGAACCTAAAAATGCAGACAGAAACCAACTCATACTTCTTAACTATAGAGAGGAGTTGGTAATATCAGGCTTCTTGTTTAAAAGAAAGTATTGGATATTTCTACTCTTTAGCTATTATTTAGTTCCAGAACAATGGAATCACATCAGATATACTCTCTGGAAATTATTCTCATTATGTAAACAATATACAAGATCTGAAACAAACCCAAAGGCAGTCACACTCAGTGTCATTAATGTCTAATTTAAAGTCAGAAGTCCAAGAAGGTAATTTTTTTTTTTTTTTTTTTTTTTTAGATTTTAATGTGCCCAGTTTTCCAGTTACATCCCACCCAGTGTGTTGTGATATTATTTCCTACTTTATTTGTCGGGGTTCTTTAGAGAAAGAGAAAAAATAGAATGCATATAGAGAGACAAAGAGATTTGTTTTAAGGAATTGGTGGCATGATTATGGAGGCTGAAACAAGTCCCAAGAGCTGCAGTCAGCAAGCTGGAGACCCAGGAGAGTCAATGATGTCATTTTCAGTCTGAGTCCAAAGGCCTGAAAACCAGGAGAGCCCATGGTACACGTTGTAGTCTGAATGCTAGCAAGCTCAAAATCCAGAAAGAGCCAGTGCTTCAGTTCAAGCCCAAAGGCAGCAAAAGGCCAATTGTCCTATTTGAAGGCAATCAGGCAGAAGGCATTCTTTTTACTCCTGGAGGAAGGGGCCGTCTTTCTGTTCAGTCCAAGCCTTCCATGGACTGAATGAAACCCACCCTCATGAAGGAGGGCCATCTGCTTTAGTCTACTGATTCAAATGTTAACCTCACCTAGAAACACCCTCACAAACACACTCAGAATAAGGTATGCCCAAATATCTGGGCACCAGGTGGCTCAGTCAAGTTGACACAAAAAGTTTCCCACCACACCTAATTAATTAGTGTGATATACTGATCAGCACTTGTATTCCATATGGTGGAATGTTTTCAGAAACTGTTAATTGCAACAGTAAAGATAGTTATTATACCTCACACTGAATGCATGAGACTTAACGTCAGGAAAGATCTCTAACGTTCAGAAGACCTGATTTGCATTACCTTAACTTCCTGCATTTCTTATGATTCTGCAGCAAAATATAATGTGACAGAAGATTATTAGAAGGGACAGAAATATTTATAATTTATAACAAGAAAAGCTGTATTTCAATAATGAGAGAGGGAGAAATACTGTGACATCAGAAGCCTAGACGGCTACGTTTCCAAGGCAGTGTGTGGCGATTTTTAAATAAAATATGTATCATTGAAATCCGGCTCCTGGATAGAGCATACCTTTACACCTGCCCACATGGCACAAACTAAAACAAGGTCTTGGCAATCGCTTCTCTGATCTGATTGATGTAAACAGCGAATTCTGTTAATGTCGGGCTGAAGTGATTTTTCTTCTGGCCTGCTTTACCAGTTCTTGCTTTGCACATTGATCACATTAATTGGTTAATTGTGAGCTTTCCACTGAGCTTCCTGCTGTTTGAAATCCCCAGGGAGTTTCACTTAAGGGAAAAAAAGTGAAATGTCTACTGCAAATATCCCCACACAGAGGTCTTTACCTAAAATAGGAACACTTGGCAAAAGCTTGCTTTTATTTTTTTTTTTTTTTTTTTTTTTTCAGTAAACCAGTTTTTTATTCATTTTAAATAGGTTTTAAACTACTTTTGTTTGTGGGGGCTTTTAAAAGGAAAACCGAATTAGGTCCACTTCAATGTCCACTGATTTCTTTTTGTGAAACTTGTATGATGCTGGCAGGTCATATCGAAGCTCTGCAATAATATCTATCTTGATTTTCCATTCTGCAGCTTTCTTTTGAATCTATATTGTGTTTACCTAGCAAATATCCCCACACTTGATAGTTTATGGCCTGTCATTTTTGTTAATCTCATCCTCTGACTATTTGAACGTGAGTGCCCACAGAAGTCTCCCTACTTCTCTCCCCAGTACTTTGGAACCCTTCTTTCTTGAACACGATTCTACACTAGCTGCATGGTTTCAAGCAGCATGTGCTATGTGTAAGAGGCTCTCTCAAGCCCACCTGCCACATCCCTTAGCATTCCTGTTTCAATAAGTGTGACATATTACTGCATTACTGAACCATCAGAGTCAATGTTGATCTCTTTATACACTCCCCCGACCCAAGTATGGGAATGAGATTAAATACAAAATGTAAGTTGTTTGTATTTATGTAAAGATATAATTCATGAAAACATTTGAAAACCACAAAACTCACTTTGGGAATCTGTTATCAAAGAGTTAGTTATACAGACAGAGGAGGCTGGGTGCAGGGGTTCACTCCTGTAATCCCAGCACTTTAGAAGGCCAAGGCAGGTGGATCACCTGAGGTCAGGAGTTTGAGACCAACCTTGCCAACATGGTGAAAACCCATCTCTACTAAAAATACAAAACTTACCCAGGCATGGTCATGGGCACCTATAACTCTAGCTACTTGGAAGGTTGAGGCAGGAGAATCACTTGAACCTGGGAGGCAGAAGTTGCAGTGAGCCAAGATCACACCATTGCACTCCAGCCTAGGTGACAGAGTGAGACTCCCTCTCAAAAAAAAAAAAAAAAAAAAAGTTAGAGGAACACATTAAACAAAATTCCCAGTAAAGGTTTATTTATCCTTACCTGGAGTTTGACAATTTTACATTTTTCCAACATTTGTGTATTTTACAAATATGCAGCTAGATAAAACTCTGTGGAAACAAGCTCTTCTGTTTTAGTATCAAAATCCATGAATGTCCTCTGGAAAATTGCTTCTTGTTAAAATTGTGCTGAGTGTACCATTAAGCCTTATGTATGTGGCAGGTATAAATGGAGAAAACAGAGGCCATTATATTAGATTGAAGCAAATGCCCACCTCTCCATCGGATCAGCCTGTGTTATTTTGACTTGTGCTCTTCAAACTCCTGTTTCCTTCAGTGATGGCAACACATCCTTTCCTGTAGGGGGCAATTTGCCCCCATCATATCAGTATCAATGAACATCCTTTATTGGTTGAAAAGCAGTAAGTGCAAGGCATTGCCCTGGAAGAAATAAAAATATGACTGTGCTAAGGATTTTTCAGCACATTCCAAAGTATATCTCAGCAATTCTGTGCTCTGGTGGGGCTACAGTCCTAAGCAAGGCATCTGTACCAATATAACATGGTACCCTCTGAGGCCAGGCATATGCCAGCTATTTCAGGACCATGCATGTGCGATGATAAATTATCCTGCTGGGTATGTTATCACACATCTTGGTAAATCTGAGAAGCAATCCATCTGGAGTGGCTTTATACTCTGAAATACAAGCTTTCAGAATTAGGCAAAGTACATTTCCTTTGTGCTAGCTCGTTAGAAAAAAAGAATGGGCTGCAACAGAGGTCAAAGCCACAGAGAGATGTTCGATACCCAAGTAGATAATGAGGTAACATAAGATTTCTTTCATCAGCTGATATCTCAAAGCTCCCTCTAGAAGAGTTTCTTATTTATAGATAAAATACACATGTCCCACTCCAGCCAAAACTTGAATGGGAGCAAGAGGTTAAACCACTAAGGATAACATACAAGATGTAATGTGACTTGCACTATAAAGCCAGAATGCTCTGGACTGAGCAAAGGCTACTTTAAATATAAAATTACTATTTGTTGCATATAATCTTGATAGAGGCTTCACCAAATTTGTCATGACTTTTCTCAACAAGATGGCTAATCACTATTGAAATAAGATTCTTTAATTAAATCAGTAACAAATGCAGTTCACTTAAAGTTCCATATTGCACACGCTTGGCGAGAGAGGCAATCCGGAGAGTGACTGTCATGCCAGCTGTTCTGCAGATTGTCGGCTCAGTCCCTGAGTTCAAGGCTTGCCTTATTTTATCAGCACTAGAGGGACTGAAGAAGAGGAAGTGCATTTGGAAGGGAATGCACCAGATTGACCTTTATGGATGGTGATGCCCTGAACAGCCTACAGCCAACGGAAGACCACCAGCTCTTTTCTCCATGAGTTTAGGGTTTCACACAGAAGGACACAGATTTATTGGGGCAGGGTTGGTCTCCCGCAGCAGGATATAATGAAATAGGATGATGTAGCAGAGAGGATACTGGATTGGAACAAAAGGATATGATTTCTCTGCTGCTTATTTGCTGTGGGACTTTGACAAATACCATGACCTCTCTGATCCATGGTTTCCTTACCTGAGTAATAGTGGTCATACTGTATTAGTGTACTAGTGTATTAGTCAACTAACACAATGGTTAAGATAGTATAAATAGAGCTGAGTGCAGTGGCTCACACCATTCATCCCAGCACTTTGAGAGACCAAGGCAGACAGATCACCTGAGGTCAGGAGTTTAAGACCAGCGTGGCCAATAAGGTGAAACCCCGTCCTACTAAAAATACAAAAATTAGCCGGGCATGGTGGCCATAACCAAATGCCACAGACTGCGAATCTATTTTCTCACAGTGCTGGAAGCTGGAAGTCCAAGATCAGATGTCAGAAAGTTTGGTGTCTTCCCAGCCTCCCCTCTTGTCTTGTAGATGGTCGCCTTTCCCCTGTGTTCTCACACAGTCTTTCCTCTAGGTAGGCATTCCTTGCATCTTTTGTGTCTTCCAGTTTCCTTTTCTTACAGACACCAGTCAGATTGAATTAGAGAGGGCCTGCTGTTGTGCCTCATTTCAGCTTAATCACTTCTGTGAATGTCCTATCTCCAAGTAGAGTAACATGCTGAAGGACTGGAGGTTAGGACTTCAATATATTAATTTGGTTGGGGTGGGGAGCACCATTCAGTCCATATCACAAAGTCAATGTAAGTATGCCATGAGATAATGATAGGTTCAAGTACATGATAGATTGCAAGGCACTATATGTTATGATATATTATCATTTGGAGGCACTATATGATATGATGTATTATCATTTGGAAGGAAACGCCATAACATAACATCCTCAGACCTGCACCAGAAGTAGCTGGTCATGGGAGCCATCTTAAAGCCTCCCTGTTGTAAGGTAAAGTAGAAACCAGGGGAAAGTGCTGGAAAAAACATACAAAATAGTTTTTATGATTTTTTTTTTTGCCACTGATTATCCATTCCTGTTCATAAGTGTACCTGGATTTCCTCTGGGGCTTTACCTCCCCAACCCCCTACACTGGGGGCTGTGAAAATGATCTGCATTTCCATTATAAACCTGAGAGGTCCCTGCAAAGACTTTCAACTAGATCCTTTCTTTTACAAATTCTATACATTCAAGAGTGCAGAGCATGCAACCCAAGCTGGCCAACTGGTTATATGCTCCTAGGACTTTGTTTCCTGTTTAAAGTGACCTAAGGATAGAGAAAAACATTGTTTGGTTTTCTTTGTTCCATCTGAAGAGTATCTAATGGTCCAATGTGTCAGAATGTCAGAATATTCTGCCTCCAAGCCTGTTTTTTTTTTTTTTACCTTTTATTCCTAATTCTTAGTGCTTCCTAATATCCTTTTCCCAAATTCTCTTTTGCTTTTGTTTGCTAGAGTTTGTGTCTGTTGCTTGCAAACAGAAAGCTATAACCAGAAAATAAGGGTTGAAGAATGAACTGAAGGAAATCTGTAAGAAAGGATGAAAAATAGAGGAAAAATGAAAGATTGGAAGATAGAAAAGTAAAGGGAAGGAGGAAAGAATGGATGGAAGGGATGAAACAGAAGAGGGAAGGATGAAAACCCAGAGTCATGAGGCATAGCAACTCACATCAGTCTCAAGGGCAGTCAGTTCCATGCCCAGAAAAAGTAATATGGTTTTCCTCTAATCCTTAACATGTGAAGTTACAGCTCAGTGAGAAGATCTTTCTGTTCATGGAAACTAGTGCTGTCCTCGTCTACCCAGTTTTCACCTCCCTAGGTAGCCTGTGTTTATGAAACCTTATACAGAGTTGAAATTTGTTCCCAGTAATCTACACCCTCAAAACAGGTCTTCTGACAATCTTGCAAATATTTCAAGACTGACTGAGAGAGAGAGACAAGGTGAAGAGATCACAGAGAAACCACCCAGGAATGTTTCTCAATGAAGTCACTATATTCCAGATTCTTGTCATCAGCTTCGTAGCTCCGTTTTCCAAACTCCGTTTAGAAACTCGGTTTAGCTTGGGGACCCAGAATACCATAATTGTCAAGGTTAATTCACACACACCCAGAAAAGACTGAAGGTAGGATAGGTTTTAGTTTCTCATTATAAAAGAACTAGGTTAGAATCCGATCTGGTTCCAAACGTAGCCAGAATAACGATGTGATTTTGTGCAAGTTGGTGAACTTCTTCTCCAGTCCTTGGTAATGTCTGTATTGGTGTGAGTGTCGCATGAGCTATTACCTGTGAAGTGTCTGGAGCATCTTGGCGACCCAGGAACTGTTAGTTGTATTCCCTCACCCTCTATGCCAGGTGCTTCTCCTGAAGCTCTTCAGATACTCTTGGCCTCACTGTTCTTCTTCCATCTACTGCTGCAGCAACCAGCTCTGCCTGGCCCCTGTCTAATTTCATGCAGGCACAACCCAGCAGTGACTTCCTGCTGCCTGTGTCTGCTTCTCTCTGTCCTGGGCTTTTCTGTTGACTTTGAGGTATGTGGGGTGTGTGAGGAGTAGGCTGCAAAATCCTTCTTAGTGCCCACCTGTGCACAATCCTAATATGTTGGGGGGTTATCACCACAGGGTGAATCATTGACCAATGGAAGACAGGACTCAGGATAAACCCTTCCCTCTTTCGCTTTTCCACTCTCCTGAGACGCATCTATAATGTGTCTCAGAGGACTGTCCCTTTGTGTCTGGGTCCCTTGGCCCCTCAAAATCCTGTACACAGTGGCATCTGGTGGTGACTAACTCGGTAAGTTATCCTCATATTGACTCTGTCTCCTTCTCTGCCTTACTCTCTGAAATGCTTACTCTCTACCTAGTAATAACACATAAGCCTTTTCATCATGCTCTGTTTTCTAAAGGATACAAGATAAAATGACCTGTGACCACCCTTTCCCATTCTAGTCACCAGAATAGCTCCATTTGTTTGTCCATTGTTCAGATCAGGCAAATTTTATGATGCCCAGCAGGTGAAATTAACAGTTAAGAGATTGCTGATATGTATATATATACACACACAGATACACACACACACACACACCAGAATATTATTTAGCTTGGAAAAGAAAGGAAATTTTGACACATGCTATAACATAGATGAACTTTGAGGACATTATGCTAAGTGTAATAAGCCATTCACAAAAAGATAATGTATAATTCCACTTACGTCAGGCATCTAGAGTCATCAAATGCATAGAGACAGAAAATAGAATGGTGATTGCCGGGGGCTGGGGTGAGGGGAAAATGAGGAGCTGTTGTTTAATGGATGTAGAGTTTCAGTTTCACAAGATGAAAAAGATTCTGTTGCACAGCAATGTGAGTCAACACCACTGATCTGCACACTGAAAAATGGTTAAGATAATGATAAACAGGGCTGAGTGAAGTGTCTCACATCAGTAATCCCAGCACTTTGAGAGGCCAAGATGAGCGGATCACCTGAGGTCTGGGGTTCAAGAACAGCCTGGCCAATGTGGTAAAATGTCGTCTCTATTAAAAATACAAAAATTAGCCAGACATGGGGGCACATGCCTCTGATCCAAGCTACTTGAGAGGTTGAGGCAGGAGAATCGCTTGAACCCAGAAGACAGAGGTTACAGTGAGCCAAGATCACACCAGTTCACTCCAGCCTGGGCAACAGAGTGAGACTCCATCTCAAAATTTGTATTTTTTTAAATTATCTCCCTATTATAGTACATAATATTATGTTATATATAATATATACATTAATCTCCCTAGCCACCTGGATTTTGTTTCCTCAGCTGTCTAGTTTCTACAGATGATAGTGATCATAATAGCGGCTAGTGTACCATGTGCCAGGCACCATTATAAGCTTTTTACTTGTACTGATTCATATAATTCTCACAGCATCACTATATGGTCAGTGCTGTGAATATCCCCATTTTATAGGCAGGAAAATCAAAGCATGGAGAGATGATATAATTTGCCTCATAGCTATTAGGTGTCGGTGAACTCTCATACCCAAGAAGTTGGCTTCAAAACCTGAGTCCTTAATCCCTACATTGTACTGTCTCAAATCCCATTTTCTATGCTACACTCTAACAATAATCTTGTTTCCAAATTGTGAGAACACTTTTATGGTTGTTCTTTATGGGTTCTCTGCCCTACTCTTCACCTTGCTTGCTCCCCTTTGTTTTGATGGGAAAACTCCTCCAGTTCTTTCCAACATCTTCTACATAGCATGTCCTGGTGTGACCATATCTAATGATCTAACAGGCAATCCTATCCCATGCTCTGGGTGTGGAATCCAGTGGGACCGTTCCTGCTAGAATTGGTAAACCATACTTTCATAAATTTAGTCAAAGATTATGCTAGACTTAGTGTAATTCATTAGACTATCAATTTCACCTAAGCTATGATTTAGACCTTGAAAGTCCCCTGTTATTGGCTGAATTGTGTATCCTCCCTTTATCCAATGTATATATTCAAGTCCTAACCCCCAGTATCCCTGATGCGAACTTATTTGGAAACAGGGTGACTGCAGATGTCACTAGTTATGATGAGGTCATTTGGGTGGATCCTCATTCAATATGACAAGCATCTTCATCAGAAGAGAAGATTTGGAAACACACAGAGAAAACCCATGTGATGATAAAGGAAGAGATGGAAGGGAGGCTTCCACAAGCCAAGAAATGCCAAAGATTGACAGCAAACGATAAGAAGCTAGGGAGGACGCCTGAAACAGATTCTTATACACAGCCCTCAGAGGAGCCACCTCTGCCCACATCTTGATCTCACACTTCTAACCTTCAGAGCTGTACGATGACAAATTTCGGTTGTTTAAGCCACTCAGTTTGTGTCACTTGGTCACAGCAATCCCAGCAAATTAACATATCCCCTAAGATCTTTTCTACAAGTCAGATCTTCCTTTTCCTGTGCTATGCAATTTTGTTTTTCCTTTTTATACCCAAGGTCAGGACTTCATTTATGTGTTTATCTTCATTATATGAGTATCTAGCCCATTAAAATCATTCAGAATCTTGATGTTGTCGTATGTTGCATTTACTTCACTTCCAGTTTTATATCATCTGCAAACTGAATATTTAACTCCTCTGGGGTGGGGACTGTGTCCTCCTCCTCTTCCTGAGATTTATAAAGAGAACAATGAGTCAATGATGCTTAGAATGTCATTGGCCTCATAGAAAGATACACATTCTTCTAGGCTGAATAAATAGTCGTGGTTTTATTATTAATGTCACTAACGTGTTTATGTGGATGGCAGTTTTCCTATAGGCCAACCTAAGTCAGTAAGATGGAAAATCTTACCTCTTTCCACTAAAATGACATGGTAGCAGTGTAAAAAAGACCTCTCTATATTACAATTGCATAAAAAATAACAGAAGCCACTGAAAAATCAACAATGTAGCTCATGTCTATATCTGCTTGCCTGCCTTTCTTTCTTTTTCTTTCTTTCCCTCCTTCCCGCCCTCCTTCCCTCCTTCCTTCCTTCCTTCCTTCCTTCCTTCCTTCTTTCTCTTTGGTGGTGTGTGCTTGTTCCAGCTAGCTCTTGCCAGCTACTTAATTATCTCACAGATTGGCTTGGCTAAATTCAGCACTCAGGAAGGTATGGCAGTGCTTTTTGCTTTTTGCATGCTTGTTGTTTTGAAACACTTGGCCTGAAATTCTCTGTTCGGCATGACACAGCTTTTGTGTGTTATTCACATTTCCATTACAAATAAGTCTTGCTGTTTGATATTGTGACACATAAAGGAAGGAGTTTAGACTTCATTTTTCCCTTTCCAGCCTGTTGCACCAGTAGTCTATAGCACCTGTTGCCACATGATCTTGCTTCTTAATTATCGTGGACTCCCTGAGTGATCTAAAGCCCATCACTGCACCTCTCTGGGCACCTGGAAAATGAGGGGCTTAGGATGACTACCCTTTTACCCCTGACGTTTTCAAATGTTTTGGATGGGTGGTTGGAGGTAGGGGGATTTCTCATTATAGATGTCTTCAAAATGGGAATTGTATTCTTCAGAAAAGCAGTTCTTGCTAGGAATTTCAGGGGTGACAAAGACAGAATTGGAACAGATTTACTAATCATAACTCAAATCTTTCTCAAAACATTTTTCCTAATGTTTGTAAGTAAAAGGTGTCAAAAGCATTACATTCACTGATGTGAATTTTTATTAGATTTCAAGAGTAAATAAGATATGATGGGAGGAAGTTTCTATTAAATCTATTTGGAACCTTATGGAGATAAAGCTATTCAATTTATGCTTGGCTTCAATATGGATGTAGTATTAATATTTATCTATAAATAATTCATGGCTATTATTTTTATAGGTGTCTGAAACAATCTATGCCTTTGAAAGACATGTGCAGAATCAGGAGCTTCCCCAAACCTCCAGGGAGCACCCTGGATAATAATTCTTCTGCATGCATACGGCCCAACGAGGCTGAGCATTTGTTTGTGACCGTTAAAGGCAGGTGCAGCCTGGTGGAGAGAGAAGGCCAGGGATCCCAGTGAGATGTCCTGGGGCCAGTGGGTACTGGAGGAGCTTAAAGTTCCTGTTAGCACAGAAACTTAGTTGAGCAAATGTAGAAAATAAACAAAATTAAATTTTGACTTGCCCCCAAAACATAGGCTCTAAAAATTGGTTTTGAGAAAATTAACATGTTTATTCTCCACTACAGAGTGATCTACAGTGAAACAAACACTACATATGAAGTTTCAAAAAAGCTCTGCACCAGCCCAGGGAAATACTAACTTCAGATTCTTTGTATAGATCTGCTAGCCAAGTTTCAAAGGGCTAAGGTAGGACAAAAAAAAATGCCAGCATTTATTAAATATTTATGACATTTCAAACACTAGGATAGATTTGATTAATTCACACAAGAATCCTGTGAGACATGAGTCCATTTGTGAGATAAGGAAACTGAAGCTAGCAGAGGTTACACATCTCACTCAAACAAGAAATGGCAGAGTCTCAATTTTTCCATTCTATCCCACTTCATCATGAATACAGTTGGAGTTTGATATTAAAACAATATTAACAACCCTAAAAACATATTAAGATTCAGTAAAATTCCTGTAAACCTTTAGGACATTGGGGCATTTTCTCAGTAGTCCCAAGTTCAGTGCAGGGTTAACCCTGACTTTCAGATGTCAGTGAGCCTTCTGGAATTGCATGCAAAATGATGCAATTGTGTGTGTGTGTGTGTGTGTGTGTGTGTGTGTGTGTGTGTGTGTGTGTGTCTCATCTGACTTTCAGAAAGCTCTCAGTTTTAAAGAAGGTAAGGAATTAATGGCACAGATTTGTCGAACTATTTTTATGAGCCTGCAGGCTACCGGTGCTTTAATGAACCAGTGAGAAGATGGAAAATGTGAACCACAGAGGAGGTGGTTGCTTGAAGTTAGGTAATGTCTGTTGAGAGAAAATTCAGAAGAAATTTGTTGCCAAACGTGAGAGGAGAGTTCTAACAAGCTCTTTATGGGTCAAATCATATACAAATTCATCTCATTCAGTCCTGAGTGTACTAGTTAGGAAGGACTTTGACCGACCTGAGAGTAACCAGTAACCAGAAGGAAACAACCACAGTGGGGCTTGCTTCAGCCCCATTATTCAGAGAAAGACTGGGAATGAGGGATAAAGGGAATGCTCAGCCATTTTGAGTAGGAGTGTAAAGTACTAGGACAACTTTGAAAAGCACTTTTGCGATATGTCATAATCTGAAAACATGTATCTCTTACCACTCAGCACTTCTACCTCGTCACAGAGAAACCTACTCCTGTTTGCCAGGAGCCATGCAGAAAATGTCATTACTGCATTGTGTGTAGTAGCAGAAATGAAAAGAATTTTTTAAGAGAGAGCAAAAAAGAAAAGAAAACCTATATACTTATCAACAGGAGAATTAATTACCAAAAATGTATAACATTTTCATAAAATGGAAAGTAAGCAAAAATGAATGAACTAGAGCTACATTTACCTATATGGAAAATTTTAATACAAATTATTTTAAAAATTTTTTAAGAATAAAAGCAAATAACGAAAAGTTACATACAACATGATATCCTTAATATAAAGCTTAAAACTCTGCAAACTATATTACATATGGTTGATGGACACATGCGTGTATAGTAAAACTATAAAAATCTGCATGAGTTCACCTGTAGTCCCAGCTACTTGAGGGGTGGAGATACGAGGATCGCTTGGGCACCAGAGGTTGAGGTTGCCATGAGCCGTGTTTGTGCCGCTACACTCCGGCCTGGGTGACAGAGCAAGACCCTGTCTCAAAAAATTTAAAAAATTAAACAATTAAAAAAAAATCTGCATGGGAATGATATCCTCAACATTAAGACAGTAGTTATTTGGGGGACAATGTGAACAATGGCTTTAGAACAGTTACAAAGAGAGCTTCAGCTTTATCTGTACTGTTTTATTTCTTGATAAAAATCTGTAGCATATATGGAAAAATAGTACAGTTTAACAAAGCTAGGTGGTGGGTACATAGTTTTATTATTGCTGTCATTAGTATGCTTTATACATACCTCTGTGTGTCAAATATTTTATAATAGTGAAGCACGAAAAATGTTGTAGGCTCCCTTCACTGGCAGGTTCAGTTTGAGGCTGCATGGTATTTTTAGAGTCAATCCCTACACCAGCCTGAGACTAAAGTAATGGTGGATCTTTGTAGCTAGCAGCTTGTCAGAGCTCAGTGCCTTCAGTAGCAACCTAGCGGGCCCTTACCCAGCCTTTCTTTGCTTTTTACCTGCCTTGTTTTACCTGAGACTCCAGAATCAGTGCAGAGAAGAATGCAATGAAATGAAAATCCCCATTGGAATTCTTGTTTCTTTTGAGGGCAGGATCCCTTTAAATATTTAGATCCTGTGTGTAATTGCTACACAATATAAGTCCTTACAGACTTGATAATGGCATTTCAGGAATACTCTCCTTACCCATGGGGGATACATCCAAAGACCCCCAGTGGATGCCAGAAACTGGTTAGTACAGGACCGTGTGTGTGTGTGTGTGTGTGTGTGTGTGTGTGTGTGTGTGTATGTATATTAATGTTTCTTCCTATATATACATACCTATAATAAAGTTTCAAAATAATGTATAAATTAGGCACAGCAAGAGAATAACAGTAATAAAATAGAACATTTATAACAACATACTGTTATAAAAGTTATGTGAATGTTTATTCCTGGAATTTTCCATTTAATATTTCAAGTTTGACCCTGGGAAATGGAAACTTTGAAAAGTAAAATCATAGACAAGCTGAGAGTATGTAGTCTCACTGAGAAGACCTTCACATCTTTTTGTTTTGAGAGTGCCGGCAGCTGTTAAATAGGGACAGAGTTTGTTCCTGGCTCCCTGTCCCCCAATTCCTTTCAGCTGCCTCCTTACTCTTCCAAGTAAGAAAGTACCCAAGCACACCATCCACTCTCCCTCAGAAATGCCCAATACCCTCAAAAGTGCCCTGCCCTGCATAAAGGACCTCTCCCCTGACCCTGACACCCACCTATGCCTGGCCTTTGAGCCACTGCTTCCTATTGCTTCTGCTCCCTTCCCACCCTGTCTGTTCAGAGCTCCTCCGCTTTCTGTCTCCTTGGGGACTTGCGACCTACCAAGGGGAAGATGAGGTGGTACACTTGCATGTGGTCAGCCATCTGAGTCTACCCCAAAGCTAGGACCCAGGGCATCGAGAAAAAAGCAGGAAAGATATGTGAGGGCAGGTAGGCTTTTCAGTTTCCCCATATCTAAGTGTGTCCTGAGTTTCCCAGACAAGCTTTAATTTGGGGGAATTCTTTCCTTTTGACCTGGTATCATAGACTTGGCACACACACTGGGAGCCAGTGCATCCTGGCTGAAACTTTTTCTGCTACTTTCTGGCTGGGTAACCCTGGGCAAATTTCTTAAACATCCTGTATTCTTAAACAAACAGCTTTCTCAGAAGTAAAATAGGGAACTAAATAAGATAAAGTGTAAAAGGCTACACCAGAGCACTGCTCGGTTCACGTTAGTTCCTGTATTAGGTATCTATGGCTGCACAACCAATTAGCCCAAACACAGTAGCTTGTAACAGTGTGCATTAGTTATGTCACCCTTCTTGTGAATCAGGAATCTGGGTGCTACATAGCTGGATCTTCTGGCTTAGGATCCTACAGGCTACAACCAAGGTGTCAACCAGGATGAGTCATCTTAAGACCCGACTGGGGCAGAATCTGCTTCCAAACTCACTCTAGTGGTTGTTAGCAGGATTCAAGCTTCCTGTGGGCTGTTGGAACACAGCCTCAGTTCCCCACTCGCTGTTGGATGGAGGCCATCCTATGTTCTTGCCACATGGGCCTCCGTAACATGGTACTGTGCTTCATGAAAGTAAGCAAACTGAGAATGCAAAACATGGAGAGAGAAAGAGCTAGAAAGGTGGAAGTCATGATCTTTTATAATCTAGGCTCAGAAGTGACATCTTCTCCCTTTTGCCATATACTACTCATTAGAAGCAAGGAGGTCCAGCCCATACTCATGGGGAGGGAACTGCACAAGGTTATGAGGCCCAGCAGGCAGGGCTCACTGGGGGCCTCGTTTCAAGGCTGCCTACCACTATCTCTTTGGGTATACACACAATAATGGAATTGCTGGGCCAAATGGTATTTCTAGTTCTAGATCCCTGAGGAATCTTTCCCATTTTGACTCATCCTCACCAAAAGGACAGTCTCACACTTTGCTCTTTGCTCAACTTACTTTATTTTCAGTGATTTTGTAATGCATATGCATACCATCATTTTATATTCCCGTAACTTTTCATTCAGATAGTTACCTAGAAAGGAAAAAGTATTCCCCTATGTGTACCTCTACAGCTGCTTTCTTTGAGAATTTCTGATACCTTAAGATCAGTGATATAATAATTGTGCTACAGACTCCCTTCTTCTCAGCTGGGATCCAGTTAATGAGGCACTGGGAGACTGAGGCTCAAGATCAGTCATGTACCCACTGCTTTCTGGCTCAGTGGCCAGAAATGATGTGGTCATCATTCTCATCAATACATGCAGGCACAATGCAAACTGCAGATTAAAAGGCTGTATTCTTACAAATGTAATCTTACATATCACATCTTTGGGCCTGAAGGTCATTCTGTCTGTCCAAACCCAGAATAAACCACCATCTAAAAACTGCCCTTAATTCACAATGCCCTTCTCCCTTCACTGCCTAGGAAGATGAGCTATGCTGAGTTTCCCTTGCCCAACCCAGGAAGACCAAACACAGGCCCTCAGTTCTGTCTCTGCCTATGTCCATCTCCAGACCAGGAGGGCACAGTCTCAACTTTCATCTTGTATCTTAACACAGTGCCATCGGTCAGGGCCCTGCACAGCTCTGCTGGGACACCCCTGTGGCCACACTCGTTCTAACTTCCAACACATGACAGTATAAATTCATGAGCATCCAGAGCATCATAAACACAGCTCCATGTCAGCAAGCTCAGAACGCCCAAGCCTCCTTCTTCTTGTCTCTTTGGTGCAGCTTTGCCCTCTATCAAAACTTTTGGACCTTCAGTGTGCTTAATGAGCAAATGAGAAATTGCTTAGATGGGTGTCACTTTCTCACTTCCTGCTTGCCTGGTCCCGCTTTGCCTCTCTCGTTATTTGTTCCCTGCCCACTGTTCTCTGTGATCAGCCTCACATCACCCAGGAGAAGCTATGGCCAGTATCAGTGGGCATCTCCTAGCTCCCTTAGGGTGATCAGTGCCACTCCACGTTTGTTCAGGTTATCCTCCAGACACTCTTCCTATCTGACTAGCTCTTCTTCCTCCTTTAGAACTCAGCCAAATACCAGTCTCAGGAAACTAGGTCTTGATTCAAAGCTCCAGAGTGGTCCCGTGTGACAGAATATAGTGCTACCATATGAGTTACTATATTTTATTGAAATGTTTTATTTGCACACTTACTTCCACATGGGACTTTCACCAAGATGGGCCCAATACCAATGTTATTGGCTAATGGTTACTGAACATTATCTTATATTAACTACCCTAAAAACCTAAGCATTGTTTTTATTCTCACTTTGCACTTAAAGAAACCAAAGTTAAGTTGCTTGCTGGAGGTCACGAGGTTAAGAAGGAGCAGAAGGAAGTTTCAAATCCAATCTGTGAGACCACAGTGTCCATGCACTGAACCACTAGGCTGGACTGCCTAGTTTATTTCCCTGCTACCTCTCTCCCTCAGTCCTCTGTCCTCTTCCCCTCGCTCTTAGCAGGGGCCAGCACTAAGTTGGTGTGTAATCAATGCTTGTCTAATACAACTGAATTGGGTCCCATTTTTTACAGGTAAGAAAATTACATTTTTACTGCCTTCATCAGAGCCAGGAAAATGAACAGGACTTCTAATATGTAGGGGTTTTAAATAGATTTATTTCATGCTTTCCTAAGTGACAGAATAATCATCATTCTCATCGATACATGCAGGCACAATGCAAACTGCAGATTAAAAGGCTGTATACTCACAAATGTAATTTGATGTTGATAAGCATCTTGTGCTTACATGCCTCTGGATTCAGCTCTGAAACACATCAACCAGGCTAATATGCATTATTAAAAATTAGGAGAAAGAACATTAACTACACTTGCAAAATGTACAGTAGTTTATAAGGTGGCTCTCAACTGTTGCTGAGTCAAGGCTGTTCATCTGCTGTTCCTCACTGTCCCTTTAAATACCACCCTCCATCACTTCGGTGGAAAGAGAATGATGTATATTTCTAATTATAACCAACCAGTCGCTTCCACACTCTGTTCGGTTCCCTGCAGGTTACACTATTTGCCAATATCTATTTAACCGTAGCAGTAACAGGAAAAACTCCCAAGTCTAATCAGCTAGAAGTTCTTTGGCTGTCTTCCACTTTAGTGGAATCGTATTTTTGCACTTGAGGTCATCTTTATATATGAGAGGAGAGCAAGACTGGGAGAAAGCTGGTATTAAAAATGGAGCAAGTTTCCAGACTTACACTCTCTAGAGCTCATGGAAGATTCTGGCCTTTCGTTATTAATGATTCGCGTTGACACCATCCCCCTACCTCAAGAGCACAATGAGAATCTTCAGGGCACCCCAGCTTGATCTGGGCAGCTGCCAGGGTTGGCATCTATCCGAAGATTCTGCTGTCCTCCTGCCCATCATGTCAAGGCACCATGCAGGGTGAGTCAAGGTGAGGAGCGTGTGTGTCCACCCTTCAAGCCCTGTCTCCCACCCTGAAACCTTTGCCACCTCTCTCATCACCACCACTTTCCTCATTCCTGTGCCTAAGGCCGCCTCAGCCCTGAATACTCCCATCTGCCCCAACATTCACCATTGAGGGTTGGGGGTTACCAATCAGCTACATCACTAAATTAAATACTGACAATATGCTACCAAGCAGAGAACACCTTCTAGTCAGAAACGTCAGCTTTTCTTGACAATACCCCTGCAAGTGAATCTGACACTAAAGTCTCTCTAGGGACAGAATTCTAGAATAGTTAAGAATTTATTTTTAGGCAGATGAAAGCTTTTTAAGAAAATCTTGGATTTGACTGCATCGTAAATGGTGCAGGGATGAGCAAGCAAAGGGGAGGGGAACACGGGCTGTGTACTTTCCATGCCAAGCCCTGCGCCAGAGTCTGAATTCAGAATGTCTCATTTCATTGCTACTCTCACCCTTTGGGTAGATATGAAGATCCATATTCTTGTAGTTGAGGAGACTGAGGCTCAAGGAGATCACATAGCTCTTCTGAGGTTACATGGCAGAATTGAAACTTGAACGCTACTCAGGGGATCTCCAAAGTGTTGATTTTCCCTTGACACTGTGTGAGGGCCGGAGGGGGCCAGTGTTGCCCCAGTTCAAGTAGAAGTGCAGCTTCTGCACATGGAGCCGGGACAAGAGCCACCCTTCTAGAGAAGGATGCATGCCAAGTTCCAGATTCTCACTCTTTGGAGCTCATGGAACATTCTAGGCTTTTCTTATTAATGTTTAGTACTGACACCAGCACCCTCACCTTGAGCACACACTGAGGACCTTCACCGCTAGCCTCCTAGCTTGAACACAGCTGCCCAAGGGTAGGCATGTGTCAGAAAGTGCCTCCAACAGACAGCTATAACAGAGTTGGCATCTGCCCAAATCCAATGCCTAGATGAGGGGCTGTGCCCAAGCAGAGTTAAGGGACTACCAAGGAAAGGCCAAGTGGCCAGAGATGTACCAGATGCACTTGGAGAGATGCAAAGAAGCAAGAGAAGAGGTCCAGGGAGGGCCAGGGCAGGCCCACATAAACCGGTTCATGGCTGGAATTCCATCTATTTGATAACGGGAGGATGGCACAGAGACCTTAACAGATGACTCAGTCATCTGGAACAGAGCTTCAGGACTGGGGAGGGTTCTACCCTAAGCCTGGCT
Source organism: Cheracebus regulus (assembly GCA_963574635.1). Taxonomy (NCBI): domain Eukaryota; kingdom Metazoa; phylum Chordata; class Mammalia; order Primates; family Pitheciidae; genus Cheracebus; species Cheracebus regulus. The sequence goes on from CAUYQU010079895.1 coordinate 89,630, forward strand.
TAATGCTGGAGTGCTAAGCATGTATCCCAAGTCCTCGATAAGGCTGATCCCTGGGGGATGTCCCTGGTATCTTAGGTTGCCAGATTGAGAGACCTGCAGAGTTGTGGGAAGTGAGGACATTGACTCTGTCAAGTCCTGGGACAAAGCTTGGATATGACCACATTTTATAGAAACCAACAAGATGACTAGTGCCTTCCACATTCGATCAGTCAGCACATTACTCAGCCACCAAAGCCTTTTTTGGGCACCTGTGATTCTTTGATTCTATTAAGAGTTGGTGCCACCTGACTGCAGTGTGTCACATTCTGCCTTGGATATACAAAGAAAAAAACCAGGTCCTGTCCTAGGTATCACAGGAGATGAGTCAGCCAGACAGACTGAGATTCTCCCTCATGGAGTTTATAATCTAGCAGAGAAGGTAGGATGTAAATTGGAACAGTTATAGTATCAAGCTGAAAACCCCAGTGGAGGAGCAAAGAAGAGCTTTACGTAACAGGAAAGAAGGAAGAGAACTTCCCATGCAGGGAGGAGAGAGGAGGGTGCCTGAATTGATTTCCTGAGACTTCCAAGAACATGGGAGCTTTGCCATAAAAATTATGAGGGACTAGGAGGTGTGGGCTGCAGGACAGAGCTTCAGATCTATGATGACCCTCCTTTACATGACACGTGCCTCTTCTGTCCTCTCCAGCTAGTCCATTCCAATCCAGGAGCCAATACTCCTTAGCATCCTTCATGTCTGTGTCAGACCTCAAAATGCCATCCCCCACTCCTCCTGCTTTTCCAGTGAAATATGCTTTTCTCCTGGAGATTGCTGGCCACAATCCCCTCTACCATGAAGTTGTCCAAGATCAGATCTCTCTGTCTTGACATCATTGTTGAATCTCCCTTCCGTTAAGCATGCAAGGCCGGGTGGCCAGTGTTAGCAGCCCTCTCTTCCCCATAGTGCACCTTGTGATATCAAACAGCAATACTCCCGAAATAGGGGGTGGAAAACCAATCTGTCCTTCTGATCATATCTGAAAAATACTAGAGAACCTTGTGATTATCATGTAGGAAATTGTTATTAAACAGAGTGATCATTTGGGACACCAGTAATCCCACCTTAGCTATTTTCTAAGTACGAATTCTGGAGAGGATTTTTCTTCTACCTTGTGAATCTATGGATTTTTGGATAAGTGTTTTCATAGGAATGTTTCCTGAAATTGTCTCTGTCTTTAAATTGTATGAGGTCCTTGAGAACAGATGTCACTTTTTTTTTAACTCATCGTCCCATCTGTACCACTCTATGAGGCCTGAATGCTGACCTGGCATCCTGGGTGACACACAAGGGGCTTAGTCTTTGTGGATGATGTTGTCTGGCTGAATATAGGGATGTTTAATGCAAGTCAGCCCTTCTGTGAGGACAAACTGGCTCAGATCCATTCTGTAAGGCCCCCATGGTCTGCCTACTTCAGGTAGTAGAATTCTAAAGGCCTAGGAAATTGCATCCTTTGGCTTAAGTTTTCTTTCCTCTATAGCATGAAGCAGCATAATGTGAAAGAAAATGACTCCCAAATCAGGCAAACTGAGCTCAAAGAACACCTTTGGTAATTACTAGCTATGTGGGCAAAATAGTAAACTTAACCTTTTTTAAGGTCTATTTTCATGAGATTAGCCTATTCCAGAAAGATGGGAGTATGAAACAAGTCTGGATTGCAGTAGGTCCTTAGTAAATGACAGCTATATATGACATTCCTTCTTCAAATTTCCAAATTTTAATGAACATTATTATTTTTTTAAATTTAATAAAAATTATAATATTTTAAAATTATTTTTAAGAACAGAATCTATGCTTTTTGAAAATTATTTTGAATGTACACAATTATATTTGCTAACAGGCTGACTGAAGCTCAGATACATCTCCATAAAATATATTTATGCACATATTATATATCCAGAACCTATATACTGTATCACTATATACCTCAGTATGGATGCGTTCTCTCTCTCACACACACACACACCCCAAATTAATTGCAGGTGTAATGAGTGTTTGATTCCAGTATGAATTCCCAGTCACTCCTCACTAACAGATTATCATTGCTAAACTGAATTAGCATTACTGTGTCTTCTATCATAAACACATCTGCTGGTAGGAGCTTCCCTAGAGTTCCTTAGTCACCAATCTCTGAATTTAGCACTGGCTGAGCTGGACCAGCAGCCCCAGTTCACCTGGTTGCCATGAGAAAGAAACAGAACACAGTCCTTTGACAGAACTAACATGGTCCTTGAGGGTTTTCTTCAGCTCTCAAACAAGAGAGAGAATGCCACACACAGCTTTGTGCCTCCACGGAGGTAAGAGACATCTGCCACACCTTGGGGATAACATCTACACCCAGCTCTTCTGACATCATTGGCTGTTAACTAGATTATATCACTAATGGAGTTTCATCGTCATTATTCATGCACCTGTCTTTCTCCTGTGCAGGACCATGATTTTTGTGTATGTGGAGTTTGTCTTATTCATCTCTGCCCCAGCTCCTGCCTTCTATAGCTTTTGGCACATACTTCATTAGTTAGATGAGTGGATAAGGGATGGATGGGTGGGTGACATTGCTATTTGGGTACCTATATCAGCTTTGGTCTAGAGTCACAAGGAAATTTTAAAAAATAATTATTTACTCTATTCTTAAAGATCATCAAGTATTATCTCCTCCACAATGCTGAGTCTTGACAATGAATAGCAGGTGGCTATGTTGACCTGTACCACGTCCTTGCATGTATCAGGTTCAGCCTCAAGGTTATGCCTCATTCTGACACCACTCTACACCATCTCCACCCCAAGTCACTCTCCATTCTGTGTCTCTCTCCTCACCTTATTTTGGACTGTTGGAGACTAAAATGAACTGTGACATGGGTATCCCCAGAAGGCACTGGAAGGCTTGCCAATAAATACCTTATCTCATCAACATGCAATTACCCAAGGGGTTTAGCTACTTTGAAATCCTTCTCTGATGCTCTGAAACAGTGTCACACCAGCCAGTCCTTGAGAACAGTGCTTACCCATCTATCTTCTCCCTCTCCTCTCTGACAGTCATTATTGCTCACTTTCTTTCTTTCTCCCTCTCCTCTTCCAAACCTTCACTCCCAAGTGTCGCATTAGAAAGCTCACATCAGTCTCTAGAATGAGGTAATATGCTAGCTGGAAAATCCACTGGCTCAGGTGGATTTCCTCTTCAAGAAATCATCAACCCTGATTAAATCGTTCGACAGCTCAATCCTTCCAAACAAAATGACTGTTTAACGTTCGACAGCTTGGATTAGCCTTTTCCTCAACACCCTCTGATTTACCACAGTCATCAAAAAATTAAATAAGGAGCCTCCAGCCTCTGAAGTGTATTCCTGGGGGAATCACCCCTTATTGGTATTTTCTTTAGCCTCCTGCCAAGCCTTGAGGGATTTTCAGAAAACATCTTCCTCTGTGTCTGCAGAAGGGCACTGGGGGTGGTCACTGGCAGCCTCTGCTGTCCCAGCGGTCTCCGTAGCTATTAGTCCTGGCCAGACAGGACACTTGCACTTGAGACAGAATCTGTGCTCAGGAAATATTCCTCTGCTCCCCAGTAGCTTTCAGCTGCCAAGCCGTCAGCTGGTCCTGGTGTGGAAAATGGAGCTGATGTCTTTAGTTCTATTCTCTTCATTGTTGCTGTTGACTTTCAGGAAGAAAAGGCAGAAATGTTGACTTTATACCATCGTCTTCCCTACGGCCTGAATGTTTGTGCTCCCCCACTTCCCTCCACCCCCTAAAATTCATGTTGATACCTAATCCCCAATACAAAGTATTAAGAGGTGGGGGCTTTTGAGGGGTGATTAGGTTATGAGGGTTCTTAATGCCCTTACTAAAAGGCAGCGTGGTGTATATGTACCGCATGTAAGCCATTATCCTCAGCAAACTAACACAGGAACAGAAATCAGACATCACATGTTCTCACTTATAAGTGGGAGCTGGAGAATGAGAATGCAGGGACACAGGGTGGGGAATCACATACACTGGGGCCTGTTGTGGGGTGGGGAGAGGGAGAGCAACAGGATAGCTAATGTATTCGGGACTTGATACCTAGGTAATGGGTTGATAGGTGCAGCAAATGGCATATGTTTACCTGTGTGACAAACCTGCACGTCCTGCATATGCACCTCGGAACTTAAAAAAAGAGGGCTCAAGGGACACAGCGAGAAGGTGCCATTTATGAACCAAAATGTGGGCCCTCACCAGACACCAAATCTGCCAGCTCCTTGATCCTGGGGTTTCCATCCTCCAGAACTGAGAGAAGTAATTGTGTGTTCTTTATAAATTATGTGGTTTATGGTATTTTGTTATAGCCACCTGAATGGAAAAGGACAGTCACCAAAACAGATGTGTTCCTCTGAGTTTCAAAGTGACAGCAGGAAGGGTTGAACTCTCATGTCTATTTCTCCAAAGACAGAGTGGGATTCTGTTTCTGTGCTGTTATTCCGTCCTCCCATCCATTTGAACATCTTTAGCAAACACTTCCTCTCTCCTGCTATTCTTCAGCTGTCCTGCTGTCCAGACCCTGATAGCCTGGAGGTGGGTCCAGCCAACCGTGGGCCTGAGTCCTGGGTAGAGTTCACCCCAGCCCCAGTTTCCTCATTGGGTAGTTTAGACTGTGTGACCCGAAAAGAATAGAGTCTCAAGAGCTTTTCCATTCTCTGCATTCAAAAACAGGCAATACCCAGGGGGTTAAAAAGGTGAGCTGGGGAGTCAGATTGCCTGTGTTTGAGTCCTAGCTCTGCCCTGCCACCTGTGAGCTTTGCACAGGCCATCAGCTTTTCTCAATCCAGCTGTCACCTAAGCTGTGTGGGCTGAACCGAGTTCATGTGGGTGAAAGGCGACCCGTGCAGTGTGAGCCACCAAGGTGAGCTGCTGGGCCTGAAGCTGACTCACACTGCTTCTTCCAAGGTACTTTGCCAGGGGCAGATGAATTTTCCAGTCCCCAAAATGAATCTCCCCAATACCTCAAGAACCCATGACTCCTCTGTGCCTGATAATTTTATAATTTGTTTCTCCTACCCCTGGGAAGAGAAGGAGGGCGGAGGAAAAATGGTGTCTAGGTGGGTCATTTTCCCTCTACTTCCAGTCCTTTCATTTAATGGGGGATCCTTTTCTTTGTAAGTCCTTGGTGACCTTACAGAGGGATGACGAAGGGGACTGTGGTGCTACCATGTATCAGCCTTCTCTATAGGGATTGTTTTGGAGAGAGATATTTCCAGGGCATTTTATCCCAAAGCTATCAGTGTAAAACAGAATATAAAGATAATCCTGAAAATCCTAAAACTTTGGAGGCATTGTCACACAGGAAGGAGTTTCTTAGACTCTAGAAAGAAAGCACTTGTTAGGAAAGGTACCAGACAAGACAGAAGACGTGGGTTTCAAGATAAGCCTTGTTCATGAGAATTGCAGTCTTTGCCAAGGCAGAAAACTCTCGGAGGCTTGGCTTTCCAAACTCTAAACCAGGAGTAACAGTTGGTTGTTGTTTGTTTGTTTGTTTGTTTTTTGGGGGGAAGTTTGATGTGAAAATTTCATGGGGATTTTGTAAGGAAGACATTTAAAAATGATGATGTGCTATCAATAGTATTATCTTAAATTGTGAATCATAATGGTAGGAAAAAGGGGAGCCTAAAAGTTAGATTTGTTTGGTGCTTCTCAGAATTGTCTGAAGAAAGAGATTCTAAGTAAGTGATTTTAAAACATTTTATTTCACTCTCAATGCAAAAACATATTTTACATCATGAACCAGGGGCCATATACCTATGTCTGCAGATATACATACAAAAAAAAGGTTTTCATGAAATAATACTTACCCTGAAAAAAAATGGACTCTGATGTTTTCTATGCTTTTTTATTCCTCTTAAAATAAACTGCTGGTTATAAGTCTTTACATTGATTTTAAGACTCCTAATAGGTCACAACTATAGCTTGAAAACTGCTTGTCTAGACTGGGGGTTTGCAGACCCCTGTAAAGGACCAGAGAGTCCATCTCTTAGCCTTTGTGGGTCACAGGGTCTCTGTTGTAGAAGGAAGCTGTATTCAATGCATGTATGAAGGGGCATGGCTGTGTTTCAATAAAATTTCATTTACAAAAACAAGTGGCTAGTCTATAGGCCATAGTTTGCTAAACTCTGATCTGGATAAATCCAAGTACTTCGGGTAGATATGTTCCAAAGGGCTACAAAAGGGTGATGCAAATAGCCTTAAAAGCCATCTATGTCTCATTGCAAAGCTTGCCAACAACTTCCGTTTGGCAACCCCGTGCCAATTTCCCTACACAGAGGGAAAGAGCTCCTCCACCAGCAGGAATCAGCAAGCCCTGGGCCTCATGACAAGTTTTTCTCCCAGTGCAAGGGAACAAACTGGCATCTGGTTTACAAATCAGTTCCCTTCCAGTTGAATTACTGTGAGTCATTGCCCAGGAGCCCAATCAGGCTTGCATGAAAAGAGAAATCACGTTTCTGAACATACAAAATGAAGGACCAGACCCCAAAATATCACATCTCACAAAGTACTGCCTTTCCTTCTCCACTCTCTTCCCCTGAGCCCCAGCTGAGAAAAGTCAGCCACGTTGGCAGAGGATAAACTATGGAAACCTAAACAATTGTATGCTGGAATATGCAGTTGCATTTTCAGTCAGGTGTTTGACGTCGTGTGACTATAGGAGAGAAAATTGATCACTCTGGTGAAGGAACATGTGCTTATCTGAAATTTTCTAACATGCAATCTAGGTAGTTTTTTAGTTTCAATATTCCAAAAAATCATCTTGTTTCCTTTCAAAATGAGCAGAAACTATTTACATATAATGCTTCTTCTGCAGATTGCCCCAGAGGAGAAGAATACCCCCACCCAAAATTTCCAGGCTTTGTATTGTATCTTAGATTCCTGAAGACTTTGTTCCAACTTTAGAATTCTTTGTCCTTAGTCTTTAGACTTAGTCTTTTGTTTGTTTGTTTGTTTTTGTTTTTGAGACAGAGCCTCACTTTGTCTCCCAGGCTAGAGTCCAATGGTGAGATCTCAGGTCACTGCAATCTCTGCCTCCTGGGTTCAAGCAATTCTCCTGCCTCAGCCTTCCAAGTAGCTGGGATTACAGGCACCCACCACCAGGCCTGGCTATTTTTTTTGTATTTTTAGTAGAGATGGGGTTTCACCATGTTGACCAGGCTGGTCTTGATCTCCTGACCTCAAGTGATCCACCCGCCTCAGCCTCCCAAAGTGCTGGGATGACAGGCATGAGCCACCGCACCCAGACTTTAGCCTTAGTTTTAATAACAATAAAACACTGGAAATAAGATAAATTTAGGTTGTTAGATTTGTGGAATGAGGGAAGCCCTTCAGGACATAATAAACGCTGAGGATAAGCCTCTCCTTCACATCCCCCTCCTCCCCCCATCTCCCTTGCACTTGATGGGAAAGAAAGAAAGCCCCTTCCCACAGCCAGGACCACCATTCAACTGCAGCAGCAGGAATGTAATCCACGTGCATTCCCCATGCAAAATCAGAGCTACTGTCCCACTTGAACATTAAAATTAGTAGAACCAAGTCTGGTGACCCCTGACATAGCCTCAACTGCATGGGGAGAACTAATGCTTAAATGAATCCTCTTTTGCACTTTACTTAATGCCTAAGTGGCACAGGACTCATTGTGAGTTCACCAAGGGAGCAGCAAAGTCTTCCATAAAGGACTAAATAGTAAATAGTTTAGGTTTTGCAGTTCCAGAGCCAAAGTCAAAGATGTGATGTAGGTACTTAAAGAACAATTTAAAATGTAATCATTTAAAATGTAAAAAAACCATCCTTAACTCACAGGCCCTACAAACACAGGAGGAGGGCTAGATTTGGCCCACAGGCCATAGTTTGCCAATCCCTGGCTTAGGAGCATAGAGAGCAGGACAGAGGCATGGCAGAATTGTTCAACTGGAAAGAAAATGTGACAGATGTGGCTATGGGGATACATGCTTTCAATGTCATTTTCTCCTCTTACTGGGTGGTTTTAATGAGAGGGAGTTTATTGTACTGAAGTAGAGATATTTACTAGGTTAAAAGTTAAGTGCATTAAGTATGCATGGTTAGAAGAGCTTAAAGGAGAACTATATGCTCAAGTTTGCTGATAAATATTTTTATGATTTAATATAGAAATTAGATATAATATTTTAGGTTTAGGAGAACAAGTCTTTATTAATAAGTTGAAAACACAGGCATGGTGCTACAGGCTAAAATTTCATTAAAATTTGATATTTTTGAAACTCTTACAATGAAGTAAGAACAGAGAATGTTTAGAATCTGGCCAGTAGAGCAGAAGTCACCATGAAGATTGGACCTAGTTGTGGTGTTATGGGATCCTGAACACATGCTAATGGCAGCTGAAAAGCAAAACCACATGTGGGTCAAGTAGAAAGATCATCAGAGATGAGCTACAGATGGTCTTTTGCATTCCATTTGAAAGTAATATTATAAACGTCTTCTTTTAAGAAGTGTCTGTTCATATCCTTCGCCCACTTTTTGATGGGATTGTTTGTTTTTTTCTTCTAAGTTTGTTTAAGTTCCTTGTAGATTCTGGTTATTAGCCCTTTTACAGATGGGTAGATTGCAAAAATTTTTTCTCATTCTATTGGTTGCCAGTTCACTCTAGTGATAGATTCTTTTTGCTGTGCAGAAACTCAAAACATATGACAAAAAGCTCATCATCACTGGTCATGAGAGAAATGCAAATAAAAACCACATTGAGATACCATCTCACTCTAGTTAGAATGGCAATCATTAAAAAAATAGGAGACAGCAGATGCTGGAGAGGATGTGGAGAAATAGGAATGCTTTTATACTGTTGGTGGGAGTGCAAATTAGTTCAACCATTGTGGAAGACAGTGTGGCGATTCCTCAAGGATCTAGAAATAGAAATACCATTTGACCCAGCAATCCCATTACTGGGTATATACACAAAGGATTATAAAATATTCCATTATAAAGACACATGTACACATATATTTATTGTAGCACTATTTACAATAGCAAAGACTTGGAAGCAACCCAAATGCCCATTAATGATAGACTGGATAAAGAAAATGTGGCACATATACACCATGGAATACTGTGCAGTCATAAAAAAGGATGACTCCATGTCCTTTGCAGGGACACAGATGAAGCTGGAAACCATTATTCTCAGCAAACTGACACAAGAACAGAAAACCAAACACTGCATGTTTTCACTCATAAGTGGGTGTTGAACAATGAGAACACATGGACACAGGGAGAGGAACATCACACACTGGGGCCTGTTGGGGGTGGAAGGGCTAGGGGAGGGATAGCAGTGGGTGGGGGTATTGGGGAGGGGATAACATTAGGAGAAATACCTAATGTAGATGATGAGGGGGTTGGATGCAGCAAATCACTATGGCACATGTATACCTATGTAACAAACCTGCACATTCTGCACATGTACCCCAGAACTTAAAGCATAATTTTTAAAAAGTAATATTATAGAGGGGCCAGGGGGAGAATAATGTGTGAAGTAGCAACAAACTTGGCAGGAAAATACAAGAAGCTGAGACCATGTGAATGGAAGTATTTGGGGACACCGAGCATACCAGGCATTTCTGCCTAGAATGCCAAAAATCACCCAATTTCAGGATTCCACATTGTCTTACCTCTTTAGCTCATCATGCCTAGGTGACAGGAGGCAATGTAACCAGAAGAGTCAAATGGGACTTTTTATTAAGGAAAGAAGCTGTGGTCTTGACTTGGAAAACAGACTCAAACACAAGATCTCATGGGCAAGATGAGGCTCAAAGTGGGAGAATGAGCATGAAGATCAGCAATCAGAAGCAGCAACGATGAGCAGAGATGCAGCACACATACATGATCAGCACAAGCAGCACAGGACAAAATCATGAACAAGATGAATGCATCAACACCCAGATGAATATGGTGCAGTCTACAGTATAGGAATGGCGCACATTCCACAACTTAAATGGCGCAAGGAATACTGAACCTGGATGGTTGATATAACAACATAGCCATAAAGTATAAGAAGCATATGGGATTATCTCAAGATGATAATTTTGATTATTTGACACTGTTATGCTCATAAATACATCTTTGTGCAGTGTCTTCATCACTGATGGCAGACACTTGACACACATGCTGTCAGTGGCAGGGATTACTAATTGATCATGTTGTTTTTTTCCCCAAGGCTCATTTATAGCCTCAAAATTCTTGTCAATATAGTCATTCAGTTTTTTACTGATAGTTCACTGTAATTGGTACATAAAGGCAAACATACATCCTATCCTAATCTGTAGATTATAGATATAGATATGGTTTGGCTCTTTCTTTGTTGCCATTCAAATCTCATCTTTAATTGTAATCCCCATTTATCAAGGGAGGGACCTGCTGGGAGGTGATTGGATCATGGAGGCGATTTTCCCCATGGTGTTCTCGTGATAATGAGTTCTCATGAAATCTGATGGTTTAAAAGTGTTTGGCAGGTTCCCACCAACACCCTCCTGCCACCATATGCAGAATATCCTTGCTTCCCCTTTGCTTTCCACCATGATTGTAAATTTCCTGAGACTTCCTAAGCCATATAGAACTGTGAGTCAATTCAATCTTTTTTCTTCATAAATTACCCAGTCTAAGGTAGTTCTTTATAGTAGTGTGAAAACAGATTGATATAGATATAATATATAATCTATAAGTATATTTATAGATTATTCTATATAATTTATAGACATATTGACAGATTATTCTATATAAACTATAGCAATATAGATTTAGCTGGTGAATATAAATTTTTAGCACAGTATCCACCAAACTGTTATCTTAATTACCACTTTAACTGCTTATTACTTTCCATTGAAATCCCATTGGTGTGCTGTATCCAGTAAATCCATCTCACGTGCAAGGACCCACATAGGCTCAAAATAAAGGGATGGAGGAGGATTTACCAAGCAAATGGAGAACAAAAAAAAAAGCAGGAGTCACAATCCTAGTCTCTGATAAAATAGACTTTAAACTGACAAAAATCAAAAGAGACAAAGAAGGGCATTACATAATGGTAAAAGGATCAATGCAACAAGAAGAGCTAATGATCCTAAATATACACGCACCCAATACAGGAGCACCCAGACACATAAAGCAAGTTCTTAATGATATACAAAGAGACTTAGACTCCCACACAATAATAGTGGGAGACTTTAACACTTCACTGTCACTATTAGATAGATCGATGAGACAGAACATTAACAAGGACATCCAGGACTTGAACTCAAATCTGGACCAAGCAAACCTAACAGACATTCACAAACATCTCCACCCCAAATCCACAGAATATACATTCTTCTCAGCACCGCATCACAGCTACTCTAAATTGAACACATAATTGGAAGTAAATCACTCCTCAGCAAATGCAAAAGAACGGAAATCACAACAAAGTTTCTCAGACCACAGGGCAATCAAATTAGAACTCAGAATTAAGAAACTAACTCAGAACCACACAGCTTCATGGAAAACGAACAACTGGCTCTTGAATGTTGACTGGACAAACAATGAAATGAAGGCATCATACAATGTACCAGAACCTCTGGGACACATTTAAAGCAATGTCTAGAGGAAATTTTATAGGAATAAATGCCCACATAAGAAGAAATGAAAGATCTAAAATCGACACCCTATCATCAAAATTGAAAGAGCTAGAGGAGCAAGATCAATAAAACTCAAAAGCTAGCAGAAGACAAGAAATAACTAATATCAGAGCAGAACTGAAGGCAATAAAGACACACAAAAAAAACCTTCAAAAAATCAATGAATCCAGGAGCTTGTTTTTTGAAAAAAAAAATCAACAAAATAGACCACTAGCCAGATTAATAAAAATGAAAAGGGAGAATTATCAAATAGATGCAATAAAAAACGATAAAGGGGATATCACCACCGATTCCACAGAAATACAAACTACCATCAGAGATTACTACAGACAACTCTATGCACATAAACTGGTAAACCTGGAAGAAATAGATAAATTCCTGGACACTTGCACCCTTTGAAGCCTAAATCAGGAAGAAGTAAAAACCCTGAATAGACTAATAACAAGGGCCAAAGTTGAGGCAGCAGTTAATAGCCTACCAACAAAAAAAACCCAGGTCCAGTGGGTTCACAGCTGAATTCTACCAGACATACAAAGAGGAGAGCTGGTACCACTCCTTCTGAAACTATTCCAAATGATCCAAAAAGAGAGAGTCCTTCCCAAATCATTTTATAGACACCTTTTAAAGTGCTTTGCAAATGTCATCTTCGATCATTATAAAAACCCTATTTTTAATATACATCCTACAGATAAGAAACATTTAGTATTCATGAGGTTAATTATCAGCCCAGTATTACACAAGAGTCAGAGCAGCATAGTCTAACAGGTCTGTCTGCACTCAGAGCCTAAGCTCTTCAATATTGTGCTTTATTGAGTATCTTCTACCAAGTAATATGACTCACTGCATTAATGCTGCTGTAACAAATCCCCACAGATTTAGTGGATTAAAACAACACAAATTTATTATCTTAGAGTCTGCAGTTCAGAAATCTAAAGTAGGTCCTATGAGATTGAAATCAGAGGCCGAGTTCTTTGTAGAGGGTGCAGAGAGCATCCATTCTTTGCCCTTTCTATCCTCTGGAAGTAGCCAAATTCCTCTGCTTCTGTGTTCCTTCTTCTCTGACCCAACCCTCTTGTCTCCTTCATATGACTCTTGAGATTACATTATGTTCACTCACATAATCCAGTAAAATCTCCTTATTTCAAGGTCTTTAATTTAATTGAAACTGCAAAGTCCCTTTTGCCATAAAAAGTAACATATCCACAGGTTCTGTGGATTGACATCTGTGGGGCGGGGCAGGGGGACACTATTTTGTCTACCACACTCACATTGAAATAAAAAATGCATTTTAGTTTTGGAAGAATAGCTACTGACTCCATGTGTGGCACTACAGTATCCTATTTGGAGCGATATAATTCGACTGGTATTTTTAATGATGAAAACCTGAGTCAATATGATCACTACACTCTTTGGTTCTGTGATTTGCATATTTTGTCCAGCAGGAATTTAGAGCTTTACCATGCAAGGCTCCTGCTAGGAGACAAATGCCTTCATCCAAGCACCCTCTGTGTGGGGCAACTCTCTTATCAGTTTACATTCACTGGGAGAACTTGTTTCATAATCATATGTTAGAGTTCTTTCACACATTTCAAATTTATGGTACAAAACACCCCAAGTGTAAGGACCATATACTTTATGATCAAATTATAGTCATTTTGAAAACAATGCCATTTAAGGTAAGAGGACAAGAGAGAATTGGATTTATATCTATTTTTTATGCCTCTTAGAATTAGAAGGTATTTAGAATGTTGTGAAGACATTTAGAGTATTAGAAGACAGTTAAAGAATTGAAAAAATATTAACTATTAACTTAAGGATTTTGTTTGTGTTACCTAAAAATAAACATAATATACCCAATCTTGTTATCTTTAAAAAATATACATACTAATTTTTTCATGAATGGTTCAAAGGGAAAAGTTTATCATTATCATCATTATTCTTTCAAGTTTAACCCTTAACTTCACAGAGTAAATTTCTGTTCTTCATTTCATCCTTCATAATATCATTACAAGTAACAACCTTTTTGTTACATTCTTAGGGGATAATTTCAATTTTCTGTACCTTTCTTTCTTCCTTCTTTTTTTCTCTTCCCATCATCCTCCCTTTCCCCTTCCTCTCTTTCTCTCTCTTTCTCCTGTTCTCTCTTTACCTACCCTTGAGGGATGACAACTAGGCCTGCTCGCCAGTTGAGGGCCAGGTGGGTGAGCTGCAAAGTTTCTGTGTCTAAGGAGGATGCTGCACATGTGTAACTCCTGGCATGAGCCTGGGGTTAAGAGCTTTTCTGAATCCTTTTCTGGACCTCTTTCTGTCCTACTGAAATGCAAAATGGAGGTTTGTTGTTGTTATTGTTGTTGTTTCTATAGGAAATAGATATGCTGTTCTTTCTGATGTGAAGTGTATAATGAAGGGGCTACGGAAACATTAAACATTGTATTTCAAACAAAAATGCTTTGTTAGTGAAAGATGATTTCATCTGTTGGTAAAAACAAAAACGCTATTGTCAAATTTTCTTCTTTGAAGCCGATGACACTAATTACTCCTATAACACAAGAAATATGGAAGCTGATACATGGATGCTGGTTTTCTGCATCCTAAACTACTTTCTCAGTTGCTGAATCATCTTGTTATACTATTAGCTTTATTTTCTATGAGATAAGATGTTTAACAATTTTACTTTTTTTTTTCCAAAGAAATGAAAGTTCCTAATGGGAGCTTAGAACATTTTAGAATTTAGAGCAAATATGTGTTTGTTTTTCAAACTTTCAATAGAATGGTAACCTAATGTGTTATAATTATTTTCCTCTCTCAAATTCCATGCTTCCTCATAATGAGGCCTAACCCACCATTGGAACAGTGGCTTCACAATATCTACTTGTTTTTGCCCCAGCATTAGACTGAGAACAAGGACTGAAATTTTAGTATTTCTTACGCAAGAGAAACTAAACAAGTATCTCTTGAATGAATAGTTAAACATCAGCTATCTTTTGGTTTCAGATGTGCAAGTTAATAAATAGACCCTATTCTGGGTTGAACTGTATCTTCTCCTTCAAAATATGTGGAAGTCTTATGCCTCAGTATCCTACAATGTGACTTTATTTTTAACTGCATTGTGGATATAATTAGTTAAGATGAGGCCATACTGGAGTAATGTGGGCCCCTAATCCAATGTGACTGGTGTCCTTCTAACAAGATGGCCAGATAAAGACAAGACTCACGAGGAAAATTACATGCGACAATCTCTGAGGATGATGTTGAAGTGCCACATGTACAAGATAAGAAATGCCAAAGGCTGCCAGAAACTACCAGGGTCTAGGAAGAGGCAAGAAGGACTCTCCTTTACAAGTTTCAGAGGGAGTGCATCCCTACCAATACCTTGATTTCAGGGTTGTAGCCTCCCAAAGTATAAGACAATACACTTCTGTTGTTTTAAGCCATGTGGTTTGTGATACTTGGTTATGGCATCCCTAGGAAACTACTAAGACCCTCCACGTGAAATATTTCTAATTATGAGTCTGAAGAAGTCTTAAAGAATCTTTCTGTTTATTATGATAAACTAGTATACTTTAGAGACTGGATTGTTGTGAACCTATCTAAACCAGCTTAGTGGTTTACATTGATTATATTTCTTGCAGATATCAGTAGCCTTTGATGAATAGAGGCAGGTGATGGCTGTAGACTTCCTACACAACCTCCCTCACTACCTGATTGTACATTAAAATACATATGTTGAAGTTCTGTCTCCCAGTACCTTAGAATGTGACTTTATTTTTAATTACATTGTGGATATAATTAAGATGAGGTCATACCAGAGTAGTGTGGCCCCTAATCAAATGTGACTGGTATCCTTCTAAGAAGATGGCCAGATAAAGACAGATCCAATTCTGCACACTCAATTCTGCATACGTAAAAACATAGATTAGAGAATAGGCAAAACAAAAAACCAAAACCAAAAAAAACCATGCATGGTGTTCTTGTAAGGTCTCGGAGGTCTCAGCTCTCTGCACATTTAACAACTCTTGTTAGAGGCTGCATGTTCTTCACATGTACCCCAGAACCTAAAGTGCAATAATATATATATATATATATATATATTAATTAATTTAAAAAAGAGGCTGATACCAACAAATTCTAGAGTATTATCTCCCAACATTTTTGTAAAAAAAATATTATGACACCCTTGGCAACTGATACAACTGTGGTGAGAGAATGAAATTACTCCAAGACCAGAGAGGCTTGGCTCATGGGCTTTGGCCATTTTGGATTGTATTCAAGAGCCCTAGGGTTCAGGCGTCTCTGTATATTTCTGAGCAGAAACCTGAACAAAGCCCTAAGCTATAAGCATCACTCCCAAGGAGATGGACTATTTGGCTTGTTAGATTCTTAGACTATGCTCATGCCAGGCCAAGGGGCTACACAGTATTTCTAGTCAATCCACATATCGGAGACACTACTTATTTTACCAATGGAATCCCTGTCAATTCAGATCCTATTATGCACATGATAAATACATATAATTTAAGCTTTTGTAGGAGCTGCATCTAGAATGAAGATTCCTGGTAAGAGTATTTAAAATGACAACCAATCATCCTGGAGTGTGTAATCCTGATTAAAGTAGTACCCATTTTATCTAATTGCCCAAAGGATGAATTCTTATATCTGCTACCTCACTATTTATACATGATTTAAAAATAAAATTTAAAAAGTATATTAGAGTGAACAGATTCATTTATTGAACATTTGCTATATACTAGTTCCATGTTCAAGTACCATGTTCAAGCCTGGGAATATGAAGACCTGTAAAATATACTTCCTGTCCTCAGGTTGTTCAAAATCTACTGCTGCAATATCTGGATGTTTACCAGTCAATTACTTGTGTTTCTGCAAGCCCCTGGGAGTTGGGTAGGCACTACAAACCTGGATATGGTGCATGAAATAATTCAGCTATGAAGTCATTATAATGCTCCTATGCAAATGCGTTCCCAAGATCATATATTGGCAATCTTTATCAAATCTCTCAAATCCCTTTGTAATAAATAATCTAACTCTCTCTCTCTCTTTTTTTGTTTAATACTAACAGTTATTAAGTTTTACGGCTTCATTTTCCTCTCTACACCAGGGGAAGAAAAGCCCAGATTCTCCCTGTTTTGGTACTGGTAGGAAGTCTAAACCACACAAGTCCTTAACTGCATGTGGGACCCCGCACTCCCACACTGCCTCCTAACTACAGTAAAATCCCAAGCCAGTCTACTTCCCTTACTCTCCCAAGACATTTCATACTAGTAAGGGAGGCCAACTTTACTGATTCCCTGAAAGCTCATTATGTAAGTAATAAACATTTTTGCACCCTCTTGGTGTATGTGACATCATTCTTGACATTCAAACTAAATTTGGGGTACCAGTCTATCAGGCTTCTTCAGTGTGTTCAAAACACCCCTGTAGTTGAGACAGGCCTCAGTTCCTAAGATCAAGGTCCTCCAGATATGTTCCATCCAATTCACGCAATGATATGTGCAATGACTGCCACAATATCAAACGGCTTCTGTCACTACCTAATTGCCTGATGGTTTTTATTCTTTATCTTGCACTACAATTTCCTACAGAAAATTTGCATTTTAATATTCATCATGACTGTCTTTCTCTGATACTTTGTGACAGGTCTAACACTATTATTTGTACAACTTTTGTCAGCAATTATGGATCAAAACCATTTCCCGAAGTATAAAATTAATGGCCACAACACACAGGGAAGAACGCAGTCACCTCAGGCAGAACCATGGAAGATTTGTTGATTGAAAACATTTGTAACATTGATAGAATGGAAGGGTACAGTTAGCTATACTCAGCTTTCTTGGGATATTAGCTAAAGATATCTAGTGGATTTACACACACACACACACACACACATACACACATGGTATTATAATGTATTAAATCTATTTTTAGAGAGAAAATTTCCAAGTGTGATAATTTACTATGTCAGTTCAGTTTGAGTGGTGCTGTGCCAGAGGTAAACATAGGATTGGAAGCAGTATCTCGAAGGTTGGTGGCGGTGTTGAATGCATTCCAGGAGAACATTCTAGAAGGACAACAAGTGAAAAACCAAGGAGGTGAGAGAGGAAATAGAGGGGCCAGAATTTTTAAGTAACATATATAGTAGGCCAAATTCTAGGATGATCAAATGACCCACACACCTGTAAGAGCCTCCTCTTGAGTGTAGGTAGAACCTGTAACATGCTTATAACCAATGCAACGGGAAGTCAGTCCTATAATTATGTTATATGGCAAAGTGAAGGATTACAAATGTAATTAAGCTCCTTTATAAATAGACTTTGTTAATCAAAAGTGAGATCATCCTGGGTCGATGTGCACTAATCAGTTGAGCCCTTCACAAGAATGGCTTGAGGTCACAGAAAGAAGCAATAGCAGTTGCTTTCCTGCCGGCCCTGAAGCAATGAGCTGCCATGTGTGGGAAGGGCGCCTGGAAGAGAACTGCTAGTATCTTGTAGGGGCTAAAGGCTTCTCTCCTACAGGGAAAAGGAACAGATTTCTGCCAACAACCAGTGAGTTTGGGAGAGGAACATGAGCTTGAGATGAGATCACCACTCCAGTTGATGTCTTGAGCAGAAAACTCAGCTAAGCACTGCCTGATTCATGGAAACTGTGAGATAATAAATTTGTGAATGTTTTTAATCAGCTAAGTTTGTGATAATTTGTTATACACATAAAAATTAACAAACATATTTTCATGAACATATTGGCATTTTAGAAAGTTCCTCTGATAGTGAGGTGACAAATTATTCATAAGGGTATATTAGTTTTCTATGTTGCCCTAACAAGTTACCACAAACTTATTTGCTTAAAATATACAAATATATTATTTTATACTAAAAATGTTATATATATTGTCATATATATGAAAATATATAACATATATGAAAATGTATTCTGACCTATGGAATTAAATAAGAAATATAAATTAAAATATTTTCATATTTTATTTATTTATATTTATTATTTAATTCTATAGGTCAGAAGATGGGCTGACCTATGAACAGAACTCACTGGGCTAAAATCAAGGTGTCAACAGACTGTGTTTCTTTCTGAAAGCTCTATGGAAAAATCTGCTTCCTTGACATTTCCAGCTCCTAGATGGCAGCTGCGGTCCTTGGCTTCTGGCCCTTTCCTCTTTCTTCAATGACAGCAAAATTTCATCTCCCTGACCCTTCTTATGTTCTCACATCTCTTTGTGATTGCATCCAGGAAATGTTCCTGCTTAAACACAGGGCTCATGGGATTAGATTGAGCCTATCCAGAAAATCCAGGATAATCTCCTCATTCTAAAGTCCTTAACCTTAATCACATTGGCAACGTCTTTTTGCCATATAAGGCAACATTTCCACAAGTTACAAGAAATAAGTCATGGATATCTTTGGAGGGCCATTATTCTGCCTACCATGACACATAGTTGGAGTTAGGGACTCTAATTAGGAAGTTAGTATAGGAATCTTGGCAGGAAATAATGAATTCCAAAGTAAGGAAAATGCAGTGGCAAAAAATGAGAATAACTTGAAGACATGCTAGCAAGTAGAATGCCTAAATGTACTCTTATACAGACAGTGCAGGGAGAGGAGAAAAAGAAGACCTCAATATTTAGTATCTAGGTGAGAAGCATCATGATTTATTGAAAGAAGCCACTCCTGATAAGGATTTGTTATAGGTATGATATGAAAACGAGATCGTGCTTGATATGCTGAATTTACGTTCTTGTGGGCTATGGAGTTATAAATGTGCAGCAGATACCCCTTCAAAGATAATAACCCTAGAAATCTGCTGAGTGAGAAGAGGAAGACAGGGCACAGGAGAAAATTAGCTTATCCTGGAAGATAGAAACGTGGAGGTGACCAGCAAAAATGAGTCAAAATTGTGGAATGACGTTATATAGTAAAGGTTGGAAAGAAATGTCAGATGAGGACAGAACTTTGGGAGCAACTGAATTCGTGAGTTGTAAAGGAAAAAGAAAGCAGCTAAGAGGACTGATCTATAAGAGATAAAAATATAAGAGGAGAAACTGCAGAAAGCAACAGCAATGTAGCTGAAAGAGCAAACGTTTTCTAAGGAGTAATCAGGGTGTCAGTGTCACAAAGGGATCAGGTCAGATCAAAGCTGACAAATCACCATCACACTTGACATTAAGGAAGATTTACATTTAAGTATTTCAGTGGAGCTTATCAGTAGTGGCTGCTGGAAGAGAGGTGTGTTTGGAGAAGGGGTTTTGCTTTGGCTGTACGAATTTATGTCTCCTCTTTGTAAAAAGCTTTAGATAACTTTGGTAATCATAATGAAAATTAGACTTATAATCTCTGTTTTGCACACGGATATATACCACTTTTAATTTTCACATCAGAATTTAACACAAATGATGGGAAAGTTAACCAGAGGATAAATACATAATGCTACTCAAAAGGGAAAAATGTTAATGCAATATTCAGCATCCTTATTAACATGGTCAAGATGGGAATTTTAAATGTAGAAACTTAAATTTTGCACAAGTGGAAATTTCAATTATTTTCTTACACAAAGGGGTCCCTAATTTGAAGAAATAACTTTTAATTGTATTTGGTTTAACTTGAATGTAAACATATTCCTGGCATTAGGACCCTGCTGAATCTAACACCTACTATCTCCAAAGGCCAATAATTTGAAACTGCTGCAGCTTGAAACAGCTCTTTTTTGTAGCTGCTCTTTCTGAGATGATCATTTTTGAAGCCCTTGTGTTTGAAATTCTAGTTTTTCTAAAATTTTGTCTTAAGAATTAAAGAAAAGGTACTATCATCACCAGCAACAAGGAGAAAAATTAGTTTTAAAGGTAGGAAAATCACTTGGTCTTCTACTAAATGCTAATGGACCATAGCCTCTGGCCTGAAGATGATAATTTAGGTTCAAATATCTCCCCAAAGAGGCTGTTACATCTGAAAACACATTCTAGTCTCATATGAGAAAAGTATATCTTGGTTGTTGACACGAAGTCAACCCTACAGTTTGGGCAACAACACCACTACTGTCAGGTTAAGAGCTCTTGACTTCTTCCTCACCCTGGGTTAAGTCACAAAAGTCATCCAATTAAACAGTGAATTATTTTGTCTTAATGGGATATCAGCTGCCAGTTAGAATCTTTCTGATTCTGAATCTCACACCTAATTGGAAGTGATGGAAATTAACTTATCCAACTACAAAAATAATATTTAAAAGATATTTGTTTTCAAGTTGTGGAAATTTTAACTTCACACTTCTGGAAGTTTTATATTAGGTAGGTTTTTTTTTTTTTTGAGACAAAGTCTTCTCTGTCACCCAGGCTGGAGTGCAGTGGCGTGATCTCAGCTCACTGCAACCTCCGTCTCCTGAGTTCAAGTGATTCTCCTGCCTTAGCCTCCCAAGTAGCTGGGATTACAAGCAAGCACCACCATGCCCGGCTAATTTTTGTATTTTTTGTAGAGATGGGGTTTTACCATGTTGGCCAGGTTGGCCTCAAACTCCTGACCTCAGGTGATCTGCCCACCTTGGCCTCCCAAAGTGCTAGGATTACAGGCATGAGCCACTGCACCGGGCCCTATTTTTAAATATTACCTGAATTGGTTATCACTATCATATATGCTATTTAGATGGAATTTGCTATGTGTCAGCCATTGTTCTAAATGCTTTGCATATATTCATTAATTTAGTAGTGATCTAAAGTGATATTGTATTTAGATGGAAATATATTTTCTTTTTCAGATAAATAAATTTCCACATACAGGCTAGGTTTCAACAGCTTAATTATCATCCTTTTAGTTATTGTATATTTTTATCCCCCCTTGCATTTGTTATCTATTGCTACATAACAAATTACTACAAAACTAGTATTTGATAGCATAACAGGTGATTATAGTCAATAATAATTTAATTGTACATTTAAAAATAACTAAAAGAGTATTATTGAATTGTTTATAAGACAAACGATAAATGCTTGAGGGGATGGATACTCCATTTCACACAATGTGATTATTACACATTGCATGCCTGTAACAAAACATCTCATCTACTCCATAACTATATACACTTACTATGTTACAAATTAAAATTAAAAATAAAATTAAATTTAAAAATTAAATTGGATTAAAATTAATCAAATTATTTCAGATAATTATAATTAATTGAATAATTAAATAAATTAACATTTAAATTAATTTCAAAAATTTAAAAAAGCCCTAAAGAAACAACAGAAAACAACAAACATTGTTATCTCATACAGTTTTTGAGCATCAAGATTCTGGGAGTGGAGTGGGTTAGCTGGTAATTTAGCTCAGGGCCTTTCATGAGGTTGCAGTCAAATGTCAACAGGGACTACAGTTGGCTGGGGCTGGCAGTCTGCCTCCAAGAGTGCTCACTCATGGCCTCAGTTTCTTGCTAAATGGACCTCTCCATAGTAGTGCTCAGGACATGGCAGCTGGCTTTCCCCACAACAAGTGATGAGAGAAAGAAGCAAAGTGACTTTTATACTTAATCTTGGGCATGACACATCATTAGTTCTTCATTACTTCTGCCTTATTCTATTGGTAACACAGGCCAACCCTGGTAAAATATGTAAAGGTATACAACTGGAAGTAAATTCTAGAATATGTGGATCTGGAGGTCCATCTTGACAGTTGGCTAACATACCTGAGCATAATTGATAGAAACTTTGCCTAGAAGTTACATGGTAACATTTTGAATTTTATAGACTGTAGCTATTTCAGTCTCATTCATAACTTTATTCATTTTTAATGTTTTATCAATGATCAAATGTAATATATATATTTTATCATACGTGAAAATAAATTGTCTACATAGTTTACTGCCATATATTTATAATATTAATAAATTTATTTTACTTTTTATGAGCATTATTGAGGTACAACTGACAAACTGAAATTGTATGTAATTTTAGACATTCAATGTGATGTTTTGATATATATATACATTGTGAAATAATTACCACAATCAAGCTAATTCACATATCCATCATATCCTATAGTTATGTGTGTGTGTGTGTGTGAGAGAGAGAGATAGAGAGAGAGAGAGAGAGAGTGAGTGATGGGAACACTTAAGGTCAAGGGCATGTAGAAACAATAGCAATATGGTTCTTTTGGACACACACAAACTTACATACACATACACACACATACACACACAGACACATACACACACATACATACACAGACACATACACACACATATACATACACACATACACATACATGCACATACATACATATACACACATACACATACACACATACACATACACCCATTTTCTTCTGTTTGTTTCTGGTCATAGTATTTTATTTATCAAGTGAGAACAACACAAGGTGCTGTAGTGAGTCAAGACTGCCCTAATTCTAGAGCACTACTTGTACAGTTGGGAAATCTGGATGATTACGTGTAATCTTGAATTTTAATTAGAAAACTTTGGATACTTGAAATTGAGACCTATGTTTCTCTCCTCACTGGTTTGTCTTTGCATCAATAATAAAAGGACTATTTTTAAATTGCTGACTTCCTATATTATACTGTTGAAGTCTGTGGAGGAATAAGAAAAACTATACAGTGAATGAAGGTAAGGCTATCAGGAGTCAATATTGTACAGTTTTATTTAATCATGTTCACTAATATAACTTATTGTAGCTCTAGGGTTTTTTTTAATATTCTCAAGAAAGAGAAATAATTTTGACACTCATGTGACTAACAGGAATTTCTTTTTGTAGTACTACTCCTAATTGGATTTGAATGATCCTAAGTGATTCTTACCTTTGGCCTTTTGGTCTTTTGTACAAAGGCCACCTCTTTGCAGATTAGTCTGCTCCAAAAAATGATTAGTAAAAGCTTTATTATTTTAAAATATACCAATATTTTATCAATCAGAATGGGCTATACTGCTACGGCATTGAATTACCAAATTCTTTAGTCTCTGTAATGTAAACTGCGGATTCCCTCTCTCTTCATTAGGTATATAATGTCATCTAGACCTCTAAATGCAAGCTGGAATGAAAGACATCACTAGAAGTCAGATGTGGAGTCAGTCACCAGCTCCTTTCCAATATTTCCTTGTTGGCTTGGAAATAAAGGAAGACTAGTTGAATGAAAACAAGTGAAACTATTCATTCAGTACTTGCTATAGCAAGGGAACCAGCCACTAGCACTGGCAGCTGGCAGAAGACTCAAAGGCAGATAGGGAAATAAGCTTTATAGTGGCAAAAGGGAAGTCTTGAGACAAGTTCTGATCAGAGAGAAAGGAGGAACAGAGTAGCTAGCAGGCCATGACTAGGCCTGTCTGCTCTGGGCTGGCTGTTGGAGGGATTGCAGCTCAGAGTTCTATTGTTATACATGCTCTGTCCACCTTCACTTTGTGGATTCAGTCTCTCATTGGAATCTTAGAGTTGGGGCACCAAGATCTTATTATTCATTGGATACTTAGGCACAAGTCTAGGGCTTAAGAGACTATGATAATATCTTAGACTAGAAAAGAAATGTTTGATGTAAAACTTAAGGATAAAAATCTAAGGAAACAAAATAATGCTTAGTTAAATGTTCATAAAGGGTAACTTATCTTCATAATTTGAAAACAATCTGTGAGATAATTTTTTCTCAACTTGTCAAAAGTGCAGATAATGGTCAATTATAATGAAATGAAGGGCTCATAGACAAATAATTGTAAAAGCAAATTTATAATACTCCTTGTAAAAACTTTTGAAGCAATTTTAATGTAGTTCTTGGGGCCATTTGGTAGGTTTGATATAGTTGGGGTGGGACCTCTCACAGCCGGAGGGCAGAATGTATGTTGTGGAATCTGTCAGCACCAACTCTTAGCCTCAGTAAGATCCTGCAATGGAAGTTCAGTTTATAATATGGATAATGGTTAAGGTTCACTTTTGCATTGTCCAGAATGATTCAGTTCACTCTAGTTAAACTAAATATTCTGCAACTGTCAGGCATCATTATAATTTAGATTGTGGAGGAGGAGCCTTCTGGGATGCTTTGGATGCATCAGAGTGGCAAAGACATATTGTGCAGTTAATTAACCTCACAGAAAGATGAAAGAAAACTACCCAGCAGCACAAACTTGACTTATGTTTATTTTTGTATTTGTGCTTTTGTCCTCATTTGGTTTTCTTCTCCCCAGCCCACTGCCATATGCTGCTGGGACTCAGCTGTAATTATCCTGCCCACAGATGAAACACAAAGTGAAACAAAGCAAACAGAACCTTCACCACCACAATTCAGGGATCTGTTTTAAGGAAACTGCCCTGAATTTATTTTAACATAAAACAAAACTTCTTTCACATGGAAAAATGACATTGAGGCTTTTTCATGCAAATCTATAGGTGCAACTACAATGAATCCGTTACTCATTTGTATGAGGCTGTATTGAAATTCTTGATGATAAATGGAAAAAAATAATTATATCCACCAGAGCCACACATTAAAAATACTTGGGATGCTTTACAATATACCCAGTTTCCAGCTCCACCAGAACCCAATAAGGCAGAAATCCTGAGGGTAGGACTCCTCAGGCACTGGTAATTTTTCATCCATGATCTTCACACTCACAACCTCTGCACACAGATGTAGGTTACTCTGTTGTGTAATCAAGATTGGAAACATTCAATTATACTGCCTTAATATTTTAGGTAATAGTACAGCTGTGTGTTTTCTCTATGGATGTTCTCATTTGGGATAGTTTTGTTGATGATGAATTAATTAGTAGTCATTCTCTTGTGGACTAGTTAGTGAAGATAAACTCTCTCATTAATCTTTAGATCTTAACTCATGGCTGCAGAATTTAAGCACTCCAAAGTGAAATTTTATGGACTTAATTTTTTAAAAAATATTATATGTTTAAGAGACTCCTAGAAGTTGGATTTAATTGTTTAACCAAAGAGGTCAGTTTGGCCAAATAGTAATTCCATTCATCTGTTTTCAGTGAAATGTTTGATACGGAATTTTTGCAGGTCCAAACACTGTTTTAAAACAAGTCAGTAGAAGTTACTTAGCAGAGGTCTAATTTGAAAACCAATAGTAAAGAATTCCATGTTTTTCTAAGTCTTGATGACAAACAATACATATTCAGTGTTTTATTTTTTACTCACTTATTTCAAATTCAGAGAAACTTCACCAAAGTTTGTTGTTTGATAAATGTGAAATAATTCTATTAAACCTTGGTTAAATACAGTCAGTGAATGTTAAGAAGAAAGAAAGAACAAACCTTAGAGAAAATTTTAAAGCAAACTTTAAGCAAATTATGAAATAGACAATATGGCTACTATTCCCTCATAATTTTTCAAGTATTCGTTTGGATTTTGTTTTGTTTTTAGACCAGAAAAGATGAATCTGATATTAATGTGTCTAAAATCTCCTCAAATGTGAACAGTTTCACTAGTTTTAAAAATTGGATTATTTCACTGTCTACTATGGCACTGTTGGTGGCAGACAAATAGAAGATTAAACCTTGAAGTATGGGTATAAAGCTCTTTAAAAACTTACTCTTGTAGAATTATGCTTTATTTTAAATAATTAAGGTTATATTATTTCTTGTGGAATTCTATCTCCTCTTAGTTGACACTTAGAAGCAATGAAAAAATGTGCTAATTTGTAAACTTTCAATTATCCTACACTTAGTCTGGAGCAGGTAACTTCTCTGAAAGTGAGGAATGTCTATACATTGTGGCCAAAATGATGTACTTGCTAAAGCTAAAAGGTACTAGATGATTTTTAGGATAGAAAAAAAATTTATAAGCTAGAAATTTTTTCCACTTGGAAATTATATCTTTTTTTTTTTTTTTGCCAGAGGGACCTTGGCAATATGAAGGTATATTTGATCAAAACTTCTACTATGAGAGCCTTTGTTCTAAGCTAGAGTACTTTAAAAAAGAATCATCCAAAGAGTCTGTATCTCAAAGTCAAAAATAAAGTTGCTAAACTATTTCAGGTTATATATCAGCTTGGTCTGTGAACTAAAAATAAAATAATGATGGATATCATGACTTCTCCAAAAGAAAAAAGATAAAAACTGACAGCACAGTGAAAACTTGGTGAACATTAATGTCATAGGAGTAACATAAAGAATCGACTGATATAAAACCTAGAAGGCAAGTGCTTTGCAACCTTAATAAAAGGAGCTGTGATGCAAATAGTGTATGCTGAATGGTGGGGCTATACACTAGAACTCCAGGACTTTCACAGACAAGACTGGCTGTCTAATTTGCATGTTTCATCACAAAATAAAAATATTGGGCCTTTTGTTAAAATACTATTGATAAATTGAAGAGACTTGGGAGTGACAGCAGGACGGCAGAGTAAAACTCTCCAGTGCTCTTTCCCTAACAAAACTATCAATTTGAATAACCATCTATGCATGAAAAAACTTTCACAAAAGCTAAGGAACCCAGGTGAGAAATCACAGCACTTAGGTGGAAAACAAAAATAAGACAAAATGCATTGAGGTGAGCAAAAAGGATAGTTTCACATTAACTATGTCACTGCTTCCCCAAGCCTAGGCAGAACAGGGCAGAGAGAGATACTCAAAGCAGTGGAACAAAGGTGTGAAGTTAATATTTGACTTCACTGTGTATTCCAGCAACAGGCTCACCCCAAATGAACCTTGGTATCAAGCCAGCTCCCATAGCCCCAGGCTCTAGACCAGCCACCACAGACTCAGACTCCAGGCCCACCACAACAGTAGACTAGCTCCTGCAGCCCATGTTTCAGAGGCCCTAGCTTCAGACCCATTCTAGTGAATCCAGGGTGCAGGCCTGTTCCAGCAGACTCTGGTGCTTGTCTGGTTACTGCAGATCCAGGCTCCAGGTCAGCTCCTGTAAACTCAGAAGCTGGACTTGTTTCTGTAGAGTAAAGCTCCTGGGCTACTCCAGGATCTGGCTGGCCCCTACAGACCTAGGCTTTAGGCCTGTTCTTATGGACCCAGAAGCCAGGCTCTTTCCAGTCCCATATCAGTTTCTGTAAATCTAGGCTTCATGCTGGTTTCTGCATATACAAGCTTTAGGACCCCATTTGTTGACCCAGATTCAATGCCTATCTCTGGGGACCTAGTCACTAGGCCAACCCAAGTGTAACCTGGCACAAGGCTAGCATCCATGGACCCAGAAACCAGGCCAGATTACCTAAGGATAGTAGTAGGAAGCCCACCTGTAGACAGCACCAAATGGCTTGCTAGTATCTATAAACAGGTTGAATACTAAAGAGCTTTCCCTGCCAAAACCAGTCTGTAAAGACTGGAAATGGTATCTACTTTTTCAAATGTGAAGACACCAATAAAAGTCCACTAAGATAATCAATAACCAGGGAAACATGACACCATCAGTAATTGACTCTGAAGAAATGGAGCTCTATGAACTATCTGACAAATAACTCACATAAAAAAGCATAAAAAAAACCTCAGTGAGCTATAAAAAACATGGATAGACAAAAGAATCTGAAAAACAACATACGAACAAAATAAAAGTTAAACAAAGAAACTATAAAAAACGGTCACTCAAGACCTGAAGAACACAATAACTGAATTGAAAAATTCCATGGAGAGCTAAAATGGCAGACTTGATCAAGCAGAAGAATCAGCAAGCTTGATGACAGGTCATTTGAAATTATTGAGTCAAACAAGCAGAAAGAAAAAAAGAATCAAAAATAGTGAAGAAACCTATGGGGCTTGTGAGACATAAAGCAAAATGATATGTGCATTATGGAATTCCCAGAAGGAATAGAGAAAAAGAAAGAAGATGAAAACTAATTTAAAGAAATAATAACAGAAAACTTCCCAAATCTGGAGAGAAAAATGAGTACTCAGATTTATGAAGAACAAAGAATCCAAAATAGATTAAATATACGGAAGTCTTTACTAAGACATATTATAATGAAGTTATCAAAAGTCAAAGACAGAAGACTTTGAGAACAGCAAGAGAAAAGCAACTTGTCACATACAAGGGGAACTCTATAAGACTATTAATGGATTTCTCAGCAAAAATCTTGCAGGCCCAGAAGGCCTGGGATGATATATTTGAGTGCTGAATGGAAAAACAAAATAAAACTGACAACCAAGAATACTATACCCATCAGGGGCATTCTTCATAAATAAAAGAGAGATAAAGACTTTTCTAGATAAACAATGGCTATGGGAATTCATCTCCATAGACCTGCCTTGCAAGAAATGCTACGTAGTTCTTCAATTTGAAATGAAAGGACTAGAAACATGAAAATATATGTAAGTATCAAACTCACTGAAAAAGTAAGAATATAGATAAATTCAGAATAATATTGTAACAGTCAAGGGTAAGTCACCTTTAACTTTAGTATAAAAGTTAAAAAGCAAAAAAGTATTAAAATAACTATAGCCAGGCATGGTGATATGCACCTATAGTATCAGCCACTAGGAGGATTGTTTTACCCCAGGAGTTCAAGGCTGCAGTGAGCTATGGTTGTGCCACTGCACTTCATTCTGGAGGAGAGAGTGAGATTCCATCTCCAAAAACAAACAAACAAACAAATAAAAAACAAAAACACACACAAACAAAAACTATACCTAAATTAATGGATACAAAATATGTAAAATATGTTAATAGCAAATGGTGACATAAAATAACATATACTGTTAGAGAAGGAGAAGTTAAAGAGTAGAGTTTTTGTATGCAATTATAGTGAGTTGTAATCAGCTTAACATAGACTGTTTCAACTCAAAAGTGCTTTATGTAAACCTTATAGGGTACATAAAAGCCTCTGTAGTAGATACATACAACATAAAGATACAGAAATCAAAGCATACCAGTCCAAAAAAACCCCCACAAAATCACAAGACAACAAGAGAAGAAGAAATAAAGGGACTACAAAACAATCAGAAAATAATGAACACAATGGCAATAGTAAAGTTCTTACCTATCAATAATTACTTTAAATATAAATGTAAATGGTTAAATTATGTAATCAAAAGATACAAAGTGACTGAATTGATTTAAAAAAGATACAATTATATGTTGCCAGAAGAGGCTCACTTTAGCTTTAAGGACATATATAGGCTGAAAGTAAAGAAGTGGAAAAAGATATTTCCTACAAATGGTAACCAAAAGAAAATGGTGATAGATACATTTACATCAGACTAAATATACTTTAAGTCAAAAACTGATACAGGAAGCAAGTAAAGTCATTATGTAATGAGAAAGGGGTCAATTTATCAAGAGGATATAACAATCATAAATATGCTCCCAACACTGGAGCACCTAAATTTATAGAACAAATATTAATACAACTGAAAGGGGACACAGATAACAATATGATAGTAGGAATCATCAATACCCCACTTTTAATAATGGACAGATCATTTAGATGGAAAATAAGTAAGGAAACAGAAGACTTGAACAACACTATAGATCAAATAGACCCAATAGCTATAGATGAAGCATTTTATCCAACAGGTGCAGAATACACATTCTTTTTAAATTCACACAGAACATTCTCTAGGACATATCATATGTTAGGCCACAGAGCAAGTTTTAACAATTTAAGAAGATTGAAATCATATCAAGTATCTCTTATAATTACAATGCTATGAAACCAGAAAAAAAAATTAAAAAATGCACCCCTGAAGAACCAATGAATCCAAGTAGAAATCAAAAGAAAATTTTAAAAAAATCTGGAGACATACAAATATAGAAACAAAGCATATCAAAACATAGGGGATGCAGTAAAATCAGTTCTAAGAAGGAATTTTGTAGCAATAAAGGACTGCATTAAGCAAAAAGAAAGAACTCAAATAACCTATTATTTGACCCAAGAAACTAGAAAAGAAACATTCTAATTGCGATATCAGCAGAAGAAAAGGAATAATAAACAGGAGAGCAAAACCAAAGAAAGAGTCTAGAAAAAAGAGTAGAAAAGATTAACAAAACTAAGAGTTTTTTTTTTAAAGATAAACAAATTGACAAATTATTAGTAAGTCTAACTATGAAAAACAGACAAGATTCAAATAAATAAAATTATAAATAGATTTTACAACTGATATTCCCCAAATACAAAGGATCTTAGACTTCTGGAACAATTACATGACAACCCATTGCTTAACCCGAAAAAAATAGATAAATTCCTAGAAATATATTATCTGTCAAAATTTAATTATGAAAAATAGAAAATATGAACAGGCCAATAATGAGTAAGAAGGTGCATCAGTAATTAAAAACCCAACAACAACAAAAAAGGTCAAGACCAGATGGCTTTACTGGTTAATAGTATGAAACACTTAAAAAAGAATTAATGCCATTTTTTTTTCTGAAACCCTTCCAAAAGAATTGAAGAGTCAGGCACACTTCTAAACTAATTTTACAGGGCCAGAATTATTTTGATATCAAAGCTAGACACAGACACTAAGAAAAAAAGGAAATTACATGTCAATATTGCTGATGAACACAAGGCCAATAATCCTCCACAAAATACTAGCAAATTGAACTCAACAGCAAATTAAAAGGATCATATGCTATTTCCAAATGAGATATATTGCTGGGGTATAAGGTTGGTTTGATATATGCATATCAATAAATGTAATACACCATGTTACCAGAACAAAGGATCAATATTGTATGACCATCTTAACAGATGCAAAAAAAAAAAAAAACCCTAATAAAATGTAATATCTTTTCATGGCAACAACTCTCAACAAATTAAGTGCAAAAAGAATATACCTCAGCATAATAGTGGCCATATATGACAAGCCCACAGCTAACATCATAACAGTAAAATGTTGAAACATTTTTTCTAAGATCAAGACCAAGACCAAAATGAACACTCTACCCTCTTCTACTCAAGATAGTACTGGAAATTCTAGCCAGAAGAATTCAACAAGAAAAATAAATAAAGCCATCTAATTTATTAAAGAAGAAGTAACATTTTCTGATTTTAGGCAATGTAATCTGATACATAGGAAACCCTAAAGCCTCAACAAGAACAAAACAAGCTCAACACCAACTGCTAGAACTAATAAAGTCAGGAAAATTGCAGGATAAAATATTAACATACAATTTAATCAAGTTGAATTTTTATGCAGTAATGATCAATATCAGAAAAAGAAATGAGAAAAAAATTACATTTACAATAGCATCAAAAAATAATAAAATATGTATATGCAAACTTAAGGTAAAAGATGTATGCTGAAAACTACAAAACATTGAAAAGTTGAAAAAGTAAAAATAAATGGAAGAATTAATAACGCTAAAATATTCATATCTGAAGCAATCTACAGGGTCAGTATAATTCTTATCAAAATTAAAACAATCTCAAATTGTGTATGAAACCACAAAAGACCTTGCAAGGCCAGAGCTATCTTAAGCAAAATGAAGGAGGCTGGAGGTATCACACTATCTGACTTCAAAATATAATACAAACCTACAGCAATCCAAACAGCATGATACTGGCATAAAAATAGGTGCATAGACCAAAGGTCATTTAACTTTTCCCTAAGATCTATTGGCATTAGGTAGATATCTTGATTGATAACTGTTTACATGTGACACTAAACCTTCTTGTGTTTTGCTTATTTCTAGCAAATGAAAGAAAAATGGAACAGAATAGAGAGCCCAGAAATAAGTCCACACACTTGTGGTCAGTTGATCTCTAACAAAGAACATACAATGGGCAAAAGACAATCTCCTTAATAAGTTATGTTGGAAAAACTGGATATCTGCATGCAGAAGAGTGAAATTGGACCCTTATCTCACACCACAGACAAAAATTAACTCAAAATGGATTACATACTTAAATGTAAGACCTGAAACTATGAAACTTCTAGAAGGAAACATAGAGGAAAAGCTTTTTGACACATTGGTCTTGGCAATGATTTCTTGGATATGACCCCAAAAGTACAGGCAACAAAAGAAAAATAATCAAACAGAATTTCATCAAACTAAAAACTTCTGCATAGCAAAGGAAATAATAAAATAAAGAGACAGACAACTGAAAGAATGACAAAAAAATGTGAAAACCATACATTTGATAAGGGGTAATATCCAATATATATAGGAAACTCAAACAACTCATAAACAAGAAAACAGAAAAACACTATTAAAAATTGTCTAAGTATTAAAAAGACATTTCTTGAAAGAACAGGTATATGACAAAAATTTACTAATCATCAGGGTAGCCCAAATCAAAACCACAGTGATATATCACCTTGCACCTGTTAAAATGGCAATTATCCAAAACAATAGGAAATAATTAGTTTCAGGGTGGATGTAGAGAAAAGGAACCCCTGTATAGTTTTGGTGGGGATGTAAACTGGTACAGTCTATGAAAAACAGTATGGAGTTTCCTCATAGAATTAGGAATGAAACTACCATGTGACCCAGCAATTCTGCTTGTGGGTATAGATCTAAAGGAAGTGGAATCGATATGTCAGTGAGATATTTGCACGCCCTCGTTTGTTGCAGCTGTATTCACAATAGTAAAGATATGGAATCCGCCAATGTGTCCATCGCTAGATGAACAGACAAAGAAAATGTGACATATATCGTACAATGGACTATTAGTCAGTGCTAAACAAAAGGACATCCTGCCATTTGCCATAATATGAATGAACGTGGAGGACATTACACTAAATAAAATAAGTTAGATAAATAAAAATAATGTTTGATCTTACTTATATATGGAATCTAGAAAAATCAAACCCATAGACGTGAAGAGTAGAATGGTGTTTAGGGCTGGGGATAGGGAAATAGAGATGTGTTAGTCAAAGGTTTCAGAGTCTTTTAAGAGAAATAATTTCTATATATCTAATGTACATCATGGTGACTATAATTAATGTTACTGTATCATGCACTTGAAATTTGCTAGAAGGGTAAGTCTTAAGTGTTCTTAACACACACACACACACACACACACACACAAATAGTAGCTATGGGAGGTGACAATATAATCAGCTTGATTATGCTAATTATTTCACAGTATATAGATATATTGAATAATCACATTGTACACATAAATATATACAATCAAAAGATGATCAGTAATTCATAATACATGAAAATGATATGAAATTTAAATTTCTGCATTCATAGGTGGATTTATTTAACATGGCCATGTCCTCATTTTTATTTTTATACTAAAATGGCAGAATTGAATAGTTGCAACAGAGACATATGGCCTACAAAGTCTAAAACATTTACTATGTGGATTTTACAAGAAATAGTTGATGTTCTCTGGTCTTGAAGAAAGCTAGTATATGGTAGGTATTCAGAGATTGTTTATGGAATGAAGTAATGACGGGAAAATTTATGGACTAGGAATTTGTTTATGATATAGTTAGTTTGAGATTCCAGAGGACCATCTCCTGACTAATATCTATCAGGCATTGAGAGAGGGAACATGGAAGCATGAAGGAGGGAGGTGAGATAGAGGCATTGATTTGGGGGCATTGATTTTTGTTCTCACAAAACAAAAATTATGACATTACTAAGACAAATAAAGAGTAGAAGGATGGTCTTAGAATGTGGAGAATATTGTTTTATAAGGTGACAAAAGAGAAGTAGAATAAGAGGTAAAAAGGGATATGTTAAGAGTAGAATGCTTGACAAAAGTAGTTGCATGAAAGCCCAGAGAATGAAGAATTTCATTTCAAGGGGGTCAGTGTTGCTTAGAGTCAATGCTGCAATTGTGAAGGTATTAGTGACCTGGGAGAATAAAACTGTTTCACAGAAGAGGAGGAACATATAGTAATGCTAGAATGAAAAATTAGTCAAATTATTTAACTAAACATTACATTGGCTAAAGTACTGAGGGTTAAAAACCTTTTTCAAATAGTTATTATATAGGGAAATCTGAAAAGGAAATCATGCTGTGTTCAATTTGTAGAAATGTGTTGGTTCATCCAAGCACAAAGACATACAGGTTAATGATGCATCATTAATAATAAATTATCAAATTAATTTCCTAATAGCTCAGGCCAAGACATTCAACCAAAAACACTTGACCACATGATTTTTTGAAACTCAGAATGTCAGGATAAATGTATGTTTGTTACATTTTCTTAAAAAAAGAAAGACAAATGCTTTAATTCAAACAACAGACAGTTTTCCTATTGTCTTTGCTATTATTTTATCATTTACAATAAATGGTTCAATAAAAATGAAATATTATTTCTTCTTTCATGCTGTGGTTTTCTTCTGATGTTCAGTAAGCATTGTGTGTTGCATACAGGTCATTTAACTTTTCCCTAAGATCTATTGGCATTAGGTAGATATCTTGATTGATAACTGTTTACATGTGACACTAAACCTTCTTGTGTTTTGCTTATTTCTAGC
Source organism: Cheracebus regulus (assembly GCA_963574635.1). Taxonomy (NCBI): domain Eukaryota; kingdom Metazoa; phylum Chordata; class Mammalia; order Primates; family Pitheciidae; genus Cheracebus; species Cheracebus regulus. Next base: position 124,669 of record CAUYQU010079895.1, read on the forward strand.
AAATGAAAGCAAGTCCCTCTAGACCTTCAGGCAAAATTTAAATCAGTCTTTTACCTCATGCTGCACTGTCTTTCCTCTCACTGATTTAATATTACTACAGCAAATGCTTTCTCTATCATAGCCAAAGTGATCAGGCAAGTTTAATTGCTTCAAAGTAAAGTAATTGAATTTATACTTTTATTGGCTAATTTCCAGTTCTAGCAGTGTCTGGCTAAACCTGACAGTTGAAGCAGTTGTGAGATTCATACATAAGTCACTTTTGTCCAGGTGCTCACATGTCATCCTTAAGTTTTGTTTTTTAACGTTCACAATGCTATTATGTTTTGTTATAGTGTCACCAAATAAAAGAAGTAAGAATGGGCGTTCTTTAAAGACTCTTTCACTTATCTTTGATTATATTCTATCTTATGTTTTTCCTTTACATTTCTTTCAATTATGAGAGACATTCTATTAAACCATGGAATTTATGCTGTTGTTTTGTTTATAAAAACAGCTTATTAGGGGCAGTAGAACATAATGCAAAGACTGAATTATCAATACACTACATCTTTTTTATATAGCTGTTTAGTTCAACAATGATTTGTCTACAAGATGAATATTTCAGAAATAAGTTTCAATAAAAGTCAATGTGTGTTCAATATAATAAATATAGGAAAGAAAACAGCATTTACAAAAAGAATACTATACTTATAAAGCACAAAATAATAAAGAATTAACAATAGTTTACTACTAATGTATGATAATTTATTTTTAATATTAATAGTGTTGAATTTTATTTTTATTTTTTCAATTGCTTTGGTGTGATATTTGCTTTCTATAAGAGAATGCACTTGACTTACTGGATCTAAATGGAGACTAGACAGAGTTCAACTTCTAAGAGTTGAAAAGGCAGAGATCTGCAAAGCAGCATGCAAAAAAAGGGCTCAACTTTTTTTTTTTGCCATTTTTCCAGATCTGAACACATATTTCTAGGCATGTATTTGGTAGATGTTTTCTTCTTTTAATAACTACTGGGGGAAAGGAAAGTATAAAGTGGCTAAAGTACAAAGTATAAAGTGGCTTTGAGAATTTTGAAATCCCATGAAGTGGGCGTAATAGAAACCTGAAAAGTTTTTTTTTTTTTTTAAGCTGCAGCAGTTTTCTGTCTTAGAAACAAAGCTCTGAAGACACTTTTCTTCTTTTAAAAAAACTTTATTTTATAGAGACGGGCCTTCAGCATGTTGGTCTGACTGGTCTTGCACTCCCGACCTCAGGTGATCCACCACCTTGGCCTTCCAAAGTGTTGTGATTACAGGCGTGAGCCACCATGCCCGGCCTGAAGACACTTTTCATGCTGATAGCTTTTGTAATGGACAGAACAAAGCAATAGACTCTTTCCTTAAGCATATATATTTTTAAAAATCTATAAGCAGTGTGCATTAAAGGGTGAACTCAGCTGGCCTAGGTTGTCCAAACCCTTCCCATTCCAAAAGTCTTCAGGATTGGGCATTGGCTGGCTCTTGAAAGACAACCTCAGAGCTCTTGGAATACTCAGCCTAATGAAAGTGACTTTGTAAACTGTGTAGCACTTGGGCACAGTTTATACTAACAGTGTGATATGGCGAATGTTTGTTTTTGTTTGCTTAGGGCCCCAGGATGTGCTATTACAGTTTGACCTCTGGGGGCACTGGAAACAGAGTAGCAAGGCAGTCACGTTGGTGCTCCATTCGGACATGGTTGAGCCTCAATAAAAACCTTAGACACTAAGGCTTAATGAGCTTCTCTAGTTGACAGCCCTTTTAATGTTGTGTCATACGTCATGCTGGGAGAATTAAGTTCTGTCTGTACAGTTCCACTGAGAAAGGACAAATAGAAGTTTGTGCCTGGTTTCTCCTTTACTTCATGCTACAAATCTTTTTTCTTTACTGATTTTAAATTGTATTCTTTCTTTGTAATAAACTGTGACCTTCAACATAATAACTTTTCTGAATTCTGTGATTCTGAGTGTATCACCTAATCTGAGGGTGATCTTGGGGACTCCCATCACAAGTAGAAATGGAAATGTATAGGAATCTGTATCTGTAAGTTAAATCACCCTCAATAACAATTTATAACATTTTTGCATTGTAAGCAAAATTGCTTCTCTCTGTTTCTTCTGTGAAAACTATCTTTTTAAAAATAGATTTTAATTAGAGTGTGACTGCAAATTTTTGCTTGTTTTTGGAGATACATAATTTTGGTTAAGAGGCAGCTTGGAAGAGCCTAAAAGTGAGACCTACAAACTGGAGGAAGGATTAGTCATGTTCTTTACATTATTTATCTTACTTTGAGGGCGGAACCACCAACTGTTTTGCTTTATGAAACTCAAGATGATGGTATTAATAAGGACACATCCAAAGTTAATTAAAACTGAATAACTAAAACATTGAGGAATTTAAAAACAGAAAAAGTTGTACTTTCTTTTGATAATTCAAAAATGTTAATTGTCATAAAATTACCCTTTGGTTACTTTACCTTTTGTACAGAAATTGGGCTATTTCACTGATATATTATTATTCTGCAAGGACCATAGGCTGAAGTCACAGACAGAAGGGGAACAATTGCTAAAGTAATTGTATTTTTTATTTATTATTATTGTACTTTGGGCTCTGGGGTGCATGTGCACATTCTGCATCCTGCAGGATTGTTGCATAGGTACCTACATGCCATGACGGTTTGCTGTCTCCATCCTCCTAGGCCCTTGTCACCCACATCAGGCATTTCTCCTGGTATTATTCCTCCCCATCCTCCCTACCGCCCCTTGTCCTTCCCCTCCCCTCCCCCACCTCACAACCTGGCCCAGTGAGTGTTGTTCCCTTCCTTGTGCCCATATGTTCTCATTGTTCATCACCTGCCTATGAGTGAAACATGTGGTGTTTGGTTTTCTGTTCTTGTGTCAATTTGCTAAGAATGACGGTTTCTAGATTCATCCATGTCTCTACGAAGGACACAAACTCGTCATTTTGTTATGGCTGCATAGTATTCCATGGTGTATATGTGCCATATTTTCTTTGTCCAGACTATCTATGGGATTATGTAAGTACATGTTTTTAATTTTGGTCCTGGTGGAAAGAGAGGTCCAATTATTGGCGAGACCAGCTCCCAATACATCAGCGTGGGTTTAAGATCTCTCAAAGTGATTGAATGGTTGGTGAAAAAGAAAGAGAGACAAGGAAAAAGTTTTCCTTAAAGCTGGGCCCAGGGGAGACACCAAATAATGTTGCTCTGTGGATGTCTGACATTCCCCTGAAAATATCAGTATTTTATTGTGCTGTTTCAATAGGGGAGGGCGAGCAAGGTTACACAAAGTTTCAGTGATAATTATGCAGAAAGAATACATTTGCAAAAACTGATGCACAAAAATCACAAAGTGGTATTATAAAAGCAGAACAAAGTAAAGATAACTTTCTGTGTGTCAGCATAGAAACCATACACCTTAGCAAGAATATAGGTTAAACATAAACTCATGATTATCGGCAAGAACATATTGGGCTCACAGCTACCGGGAGAACACGATCTGACACAGGACAACCAGCCTGATCACAAAAACTGTAAGAGGATGGGGGCCTCCAGGCAGGCCTGGAGGAGCAGTGGGAGAAGAAAGACTTTTACATCCTTATGTCAACCACAGAGACAGACGCCCCTCATGCCTCCGTTTATAGGCTCTCCATAAGGGTCACATTCCCTTTCCAGGGCCCTAATCAATATGCCTTTCTGAGTAAAGGAATCCAGGTAATAAACCTCTCTATTACATGTCCGTTTATAGGCTCTTTGCAACTAGAAGCCTGTTATGTGCGGTCATCTCTCTCCGGCAGTCAAGCCATGTGGTTAGTCCCTTTCACAGGGTTCCTGTTTTTACCAGAACAGTTCAGCAGAGCCAAAGTTAAAGGTGCAGCTTAGCAGAGCCAAAGTTCTAAGTCACATCTCAGCATTTCACATTATCCTTCATTTTCTCAAATATAATCGGCACAGTAACAAGCATCACAAAGCAAATAGCTCATTTCAGGGAAACCAAATTCTAAGAGAATTTACACGTTAAAAATAAAAAACAATTTCTTCTTGTTATTTCGGGTAGCTTGGGTTTTGCCAGTTCTTCCAGAAGCTTGGGGTTGCTCAGTCACCACAGAGGGGTTCAGAGTATTCCAGCAAGAATAGTTTCATCACCCTAAAAATACCCTGTTACTCACTCATTCAATACTTCTCTGCCTTTGTCTCTAACAACCACCGATCTTACTGTCTCTATAATTTTTATTTTCTAGAATACCATATAATTGGTATATGGTATATAGCCTTTTCAGATTGGTTTATTTCACTTAATAATGTACATTTAAGATTCATCCACTGATTTTCATGACTTGATAGCTCATTTCTTTTTATTACTGAATAATATTCCATTCTATTTTTGTAAGAAAATTGTTTATTCATTCATCTCTCTTTCTCTCTCTCTCTCTCTTATTTGAGACAGAGTCTTGTTTTGTTACCCAGGCTGGAGTTGGAGTATAGTGATGCAATCTCGGCTCACTGCAGCCTCCACCTCTAGGGTTCAAGCAATTCTCCTGCCTCAGCTTCCTGAGTAACTGGACTTATGGACATATGCCACCATGCCTGGCTAATTTTTGTAGTTTTTGTAGAGATCGGGTTTTGTCATGTTGGCCAGGCTGGTCTTGAACTCCTAGCCTCAAGTGATCTGCCCATCTTGGCCTCTCAAAGTGCTGGGATTACAAGCGTGAGCCACTGCACCAGGCTTGTTCATCTCTGGAAGTCTATCTTGATTGCTTTGAAGTTTTGGCAATTATAAATAAAGCTACTGTAAAAATTCATATACAGGTTTGGGTGTGGAAATAAGTTTTGAAATCAATTGGGTTTATATAGGAGTTCAGTTGCTGGATAGCATGGTAATATTATGATTAGTATTTTTAGAAACTCTCTGCCTTCCGCAGTGCCTGTCCCATTGTGCATTTCACCGAGAAGAAAGAAAGTTCCTATTGCCCTGAATTCTCCATGGCAGTTGGTACTGTCAGGATTTTTTTTAGATTGTAGGCATTATAATAGATGGTAGTGGTTTCTCATTATAGTTTTAGTTTGCCATTCCCGAAAGACAAGTCATTTTAAGTTTCATTTTTATGTTCATTCAGTCTATATTTTTCTTCATTATGTAATTGGGCCATTTGATTTTAATCGTTAATCTTTGAGACTTCTTGCGTATTTTAATATAAATCCTTTCTCAGATTTGTGATTTGAAAATATTGAAATATTTTCTCCTTGTCTAATAATTCTCTTAATATTTTTCACAGGGCAGAAGTTTTTAGTTTTAATTATGTCTATATTACTATTATAATACTTTTCTTTTTGGATTGTGCTATTAAGAATTCCCACCCAGTTAAAAGTCACATAGATTTTTTTTCTTTATGTTTTCTTCTATGAGCTTTACAGTTTTGTGTTATATATTTAGGTCTATGATCTTTTTTGATTTAATTTTTGTGTAAGGTTGAGTAAGGTTTGTGTCTGATTATATTATTTTGGATATACACATCTAGCTGTCTCTACACTGTTTTTTGAAAAGATTTATTTTTTTCTATTAAATTCCCTTCCCTCCTTATTCACAGATTGGTTCACTGTATTTGTGTGGTTTCGTTTTTGTAATCTGTATTCTGTTATATTTATCTATGTATTTATTTTTCACCAATACCACATGACTTGATTACAGTAGCTTTACAGTCTGTCTTAAATTAGGGTAGTGACAGTCTTCCAACTTTGTTCTTCTTCAGTATTTTATTGGCAAATCTGAGTCTTATGACTTCCCATATAAATTTAACTATTATTGTGTCAATATCCACAAAACAACTGGCTGAGATATTGAGTGGGAAAACATAGAATCTATAAGAACAGTTGACATCTTAATAATATTCAGTGTTTCAGTCAATGAGCACACAATATCTCTAACATAACTGAATTTCCTTACTTTCAACAGAGTATTGTAGTTTTATGCATATAGACTTTATGCAAATTTTCATTTACTTAAGTCTAGGTATTTAAGTTTTGGAGCTACATTAAATAGTACTTTTAATTTCAAATACCAATTACTCATTGCTATTATATTTGAAAGCAATTAACTTTTGTATATTAACCTAGCATCCTATAACCTTGCTATAATCACTTACAAGTACTACCAGTTTCTTTTGTGAATTCTTTGGCAATTTTTTGCATAGATGATTATAGTTATAACTATAATTAGTCCACTGGAGAACAAAGACGGGTATTTTTCTTTCTAATTAGTATAACTCTCATCCCCTCTATCTTTCTTATTGCATGCACTAAAACTTCTAGTACAATGTTGGAGATATGTGGTGAGACAGGCAAGTCTACTGATAACATATTCCCTGAATTTTTACTTTTCTGAGAAAGTTTTTATTTCTTCTTCACTTTTGAAGAATAACAGAGTACAGAATTCTAAACTGGTGTCTTGCGGTTTTGTTTTCTCATTCAACAACCTTTAGTATTTCACTCCACTTTCTTCTGACTTATGTGGTTTCAGTTGGAAGTCATGTATAATTCTTATTCCTGTTTTTCGATGGGGAAACTGTCCCCTTCTCCCCATGTGACTTCCTTCAATACTTTTTCTTTGTCCTTTGTTTCACGTAGCTTGACTATGATATGCCTAGATGAAAACTTTTTGGTTATTCACCCCGCATGGTTTTCTCTGTGCCTCCTGGATCTATGGTTTATTGTTTGTCATTTATTTTTTTTAAGAGTTTCAGTCATTATTAATTCAAATATTTCTTTTGTTTCTTCTTTTTCTGTTACTCCTATTATACCTATTTACATCTTTTATAATTATCTCTCAGTTTTGGGGTATTCTGGTATATTTTTAATTTTTTTTGTTTCTGTATTTCAATTTGGGAAGTTTCTGTTACATATGTTCAGATTCAGTGTAATAATGAGTCCATTATAGGAAGTCTTTCTCTCTGCTACAGTGTTTTTGTTGTCTGCCATTTTCTTTTGTGTGTTTTTTATTTTCCATCTGTATGCATCTATTACCTGTATGTTCTTGTGTATGGATGACCGTTTCTATTAGACCCCTTAATATAGTAGTCTTCATTATTTTAAATTCCTGGTCTAATATTTCCAAAGTTTCTGCCATGCTTAATGCTGGTTCTGATGCTTGTTTGTTTCTCCAGCCTGTATGTGTTCTTGCCTTGCAGCTTTGCAGTGTATGTTGAAAGCCAGACACAATATATCAGGTCATTAGGCTTTGAGTGTTCCTACTTTCTGTTCGTTAGACTAGGAGTTGGTCTGTGTTGAATGCCTGCTCTAACTTCAAGTGACAGAGGTTTTATTTTACTCCAGTTGTTGCTTTTTTAAATTTTTCTCCACTTATGTGAGACGTAATACTACAAGACGTTGGAATTGCCTGATTGATGTTTTTCCAGGTCAGATAAGGTTCTGGTAAAATAGTTTCTCTATAGAGAAGGTATCTGTTATTTAGAATGTTCTGAGAGTATTTCAAAATGCTTTTTCTCCCCCTCTTGCCCAAAACACAAGTAGATTTTTTTCTATTGTTTATTAAGGAAGGCTGTGAGAACAATGTTTGGTAAAACTCATGAAATGTGGGGCACTCCTCAGTCTAGGCCCTCAGAGAGTTTTTACTTCAAGCTAATCCACATTCAGTGTTCAGTAATTCATCACAATTATCATTCTCTTTTCCTACCACTTACTGGTTTTAGGATACTTTTTGTTACAGCTGGAAGCAGATCTTCACTATACTTCTCTGTGTTCATCTGTTTCTCCAGATTTTGGAGTGGCAGTTTGTCCTATGACCTTGATTTCTGATGGATCTGAGAAGTTACTGATTTTCAGTTTGTTCAGATCTTTCCTTATTTGAGGGCAGGAGTGATGCCTTTTAATCTCTTTATATCTTGAAGCTAATAGGAAGTTTCTTCTTCACGTTTGAAGGATTATTTCAGTGGATATATGATTTTTATGTTGGTGATTTTGTTATTTCCTTTCAAAGCTTGAAATATTTCATTTTATTCACTTCCTGGTTGAATGGTTTCAGAGGATAATTTCATTCTAGCTCATCTTTTTTCTTCTCTAACCTTCTGGTTTCTTTCAAAATTTTCTCTTTGTATTTTTTTTTCTGCAGTTTGAAAATAATACATTTAGGTATAGAGATTTTTCTTTTTCTTTTAGTCAGCTTGGTCTATTCTGAGGTTTCTTTTTGTTTTTTAATCTCGGGTTTGGTGCCTGTATTAGTCCATTTTCATGCTTCTAATAAAGATATACCCAAGACAAAGTAATTTATACAGGAAAAGGTTTAACAAACTTACAGTTCCATATAGCTGGGAAAGCCTCACAATCATGGCAGCAGGCAAGGAGGAGCAAGTTACGTCTTACATGGATGGCAGCAGGCAAAGATAAAGCTTGTGCAGGGAAACTCCCCTTATAGAACCATCAGATCTTGTAAGACTTATTCACTATCACAAGAACAGCATGGAAAAGCCTGCCCCCATTAATCAATTACCTCCCATTGGGTCCCTCCCACAACACATGGAAATTCAAGATAAGATTTGTGTGGGGACACAATCAAACCATACCATTGCACCTCTGGTTCTTCCCAAATCTCATGTCCTACATTTCAAAGCCCATCATGCCTTCCCAACAGTCCCTGTTCTTGTGTATTGATGAAAAGTCTGAACGCATTTCAGCATTAACTCAAAAGTCCACAGTCCAAAGTCTCATCCAAGAAAGCCAAATCCCTTTTGTCTATGAGCTAGTAAAATCAAAGGCAGGTTACTTACTTCCTAAATACAATGGGGGTACAGGTATTGGATAAATACAACCATTCCAAATGGGAGAAGTTGGCCAAAACAATGGGACTACAGGCTGCATGCAAGTCTGAAATCCAGCAGGGCAATCAAATCATAGCACTCCAAAATGATCTCCTTTGACTCCATGTCTCACATCCAGGTCACACTGATGCAAAAGGTAGGTTCCTGTGGTCTTGGGCAGCTCCACCCCAGTGGCTTTGTGGGATACAATCTCCCTGCAGGCTGCTTTCACAGGCTGACATTGAGTGTCTGCAGCTTTTTCAGGAGCACAGTGCCAGCTGTCAGTGGGTCTATCATTCTGGGATCTGGAGGATGGTGTTCCTCTTCTCACAGCTCTGCAGGCAGTGCCCCAGTGGGGATTCTGTGTGGGGGCTCACACCCAACATTTTCCTTTCTCACTGCCCTAGCAGAGATTCTCCTGGAGGGCACCACACCTGAAGCAAACTCCTGCCTCGACATCTAGGCATTTTCATAAATTCTCTGAAATCTAAACAGAGGTTCCCACACCTCAGTTCTTGACTTCTGTGAACCTACAAGCTCAACACCATGTGGAAGCTGCCAAGGCTTGGGAGTTGTGCCCTCTGAAGCCATGGTCCAAGCTGCACTTTGGTCTGTTTTAGCCATGGCTAGAGCAGCTGGAACACGGGACACCAAGTCCCTAAGCAGCATGCATACAGTGTCAGGGAGGTGGGGGGCAAGGGGGAAACCCTGGGTCTGGCCTGTGAAACCATTTTTTCCCTCCTCGGCCTCCAGGTCTGTGAGGGGAGGTGCTGCCACAAAGTTCTCTGACATGCCCTGGAGATATTTTTCCCATCACCTGGGTGATTAACATTTGGTTCCTCACTATTTATGTAAATGTCTGCAGCTGGCTTGAATTTCTCCTCAGAAAATGGGATTTTCTTTTCTATTGCATTCTCAGGCTGCAAATTTTCTGAATTGTTATGCTCTGCTTTTGTTTTAAAACTGAATGCCTTTAACAGCACCCAAGTCACGTCTTGAATGCTTTGCTGCTTAGAAATTTCTTTGGCCAGATACCCAAATCATCTCTCTCAAGTTCAAAGTTCCACAGATCTCTAGGCCAGGGGCTAAATGTTGCCAGTCTTTTTGCTAAAACATGATAAGAGTTACCTTTGCTCCAATTTCCAGCAACATCTTCATGTCCATCTAAGATAACCTCAGCCTAGATTTCACTGTCCATATCATTATCAGCACTCTGGGCAAAGGCATTCAACAAGTTCCAAACTTTCCCACATTTTTCTGTCTTCTTCTGAGCCCTCCAAACTGTTCCAACCTCTGCCTGTTACCCAGTTCCAAAGTTGCTTCCACATTTTTGGGTATCTTTTCACAAAGGCCCACTGTACTGGTACCAATTTATTATATTAGTCTGCTTTCATTTTACTAATAAAGACATATGTGAGGCTGAGTAATTTATACAGGAAAAAGTTCTAATGGACTTGCAATTCCATGTGGCTGGAGAAGCCTCACAATCATGATGGAGAGGAAAGAGAAGCAAGTCACATCTTCCATGGATGTCGGCAGGCAAAGAGAGATCTTGTGCAGGGAAACGCCCCCTTACAGAACCATCAAATCTCATGACACTTATTCACTATCATGAGAGCAGCATGAGAAAGACCCGCCCTCATGATTCAATTACCTCCTACTGGCTCCCTCCCACAATATGCGGTAATTCAAGATGAGAATCAGGTGGGGACACACAACCAAATTGTATCTGTGTCTGGCATGGTTTGGCTTTGTATCCCCTCCCACATTTCATCTTAATTGTAATCCCTACATGTCCAGGGAAGGACCTGTATTCCTCAAGTTGTAAGGGAAGCAGGTGATTGGATCATGGGGATGGTTTTGCACATGCTGATCTCATGATAGTGAGTTATCATGAGATTTTATAGTTTTATAAGTATTAGGCAGTTCATCCTTCACACTCACTTGCTCTCTCACTCTTGCCTGCCACCATGTAAGACATGCCTGCTTCCTCTTACACCATGATTGTAAGTTTCCTGAGGCCTTCCCAGCCAGGTGGAACTGTGAGCCAATTAAGCCTATTTTTCTTATATATTACCCAGTCTTAGGCACTTCTTTATAGTGGTGTGAAAACAGACTAATTTAGTGTCAGTAATTAATTTTGGAAAATTCTTGAACACTATTGATTCAATTTTTTTTTTCTGCTCTGTCTTGTTTCTTCTAAAACCTTTTAAAATTATTTTGCAATTCTTGGATGTTGTGTTGTTTTCTTTTCTTTTCTGTTTTTTACTCTTTTGATTTACTTTGAAAAGTTTCCACTGAAAAATCTTTAAGCTTACTGATTTTTCCCCTATCCATGCCCATCAGAAATGCCAAAGGCATTCTCTAACTCTGTTACAATGTGTTTGCTTTCTAGTATTGCCTTTTGTTTCATTTTTTGAGTTCCATTTCCATAACCCATTGGTTCTTTTTCCATTAGATCTCTTAACATATTAATCATACCAAGTTTAAACTCTCTGTCTGATAATTCTAACACAGGTATCCTGTCTGAGCTGGATCTAGTAGGTTTTTTTCTCTTAAAATAGTTTGTTCTGCCTTTGGTACAGGCCTTATGATGTTGAATGGAATATAGTCCTTAGTGTAAGTTTTTAAATTAATCTTTCCTGTCAATTTGCTGAGTTTAATACATTCTCTAACAGTATGTGCCAGAGGGCTCCGATTCCTCTAGTGTTTTTGCTTTTGTTTCCTCTTTTGACTTTGGGTTTTCCCAAGTCCTCTTCCTCAGAAAGCATCTGAGAATGACAGCTCTTTCCACTGCAATCCATTGCTATTCTGAGTCCTATTGTTGTGGCAGTAAGGTGTTGAGAGGGCTATTGCTCTATAATCTTAGGATTCCATCCAAGCCTGTGAGTGACTTGATCTTCATAAAAGGTCCTGCATTGGTGTGTTACACTGTCTTCTAGGCAAGACCTTAAGGCTAATGGGGGAGGAGCTGGGCTGGAGTTTCTGTGTATGAGATAAAGGACTTCTTATAAAGTCCTTTCTCCTGAAGAGTAGTCCTTTGTTATAGAAAAAAACTTAGTCTTCCCATGGCCAGAGCCAGTAGGTGTCTTTCTTAGAGCTGTGAAGATCTGTTGGAATATCTGAAGGTTGAACCTTTCTCAGACTTTGAATTCCAGTTTTGTTCTCTATCACATGAGTCTATGTTTGGCTCCAGTAACTCTTCACTATCATTCAAGTCTTCCTGAGAGTTTATAGTCTAGCAGTTCCAGGTAAGCAGATATCAGTTGTGATTCTCTTGATTCGTCTTTCTCCCCAGATTGTGGGAGGATGATTTGCTCTACAACATCAGTTGCCAGATGAGCCCAAGAATAGTTGTTGATTATGTACTTACTCACATTTGTTTTGTTTGTTTACTTACCAACTGATGTTATAAGGATATGGTGTCACCTTTCAGTCTCTTTAAATGTCAAAGTTGAAACCAGATGACTATCATTTTTAGTATAAAAAGTTTCAAGGATTATTTGTATCCCTGTAACTCTATAACAGAAACATTGCTTTTTATTAAAGAATAATTTCTTTTATTTTGTCTTTACCTCACCATTTAAAAAATCTAATAATATACGAGAGTAACATATTTCACAATAACAAACCTACATCTCTAAAGGCAGTCTTTTTAATTGTATCTATTACAGGTGTTATAATTTTCTGCTTAACACTGTATTTAGTAAGGCATCAAATTTTCTGTAGGTTACAGGTAGCTTTATTTCATCAAAAATCAATTTGCAGTTTTAATGTGGGCACATTTTCCCCACAACAACAACTCCTATTATGAAGGAGAATGAAAAAGAATAATTTACTTACGTAGAGTTAATGCCTCAAATTTCTAATCTAATTGTTTGTGTGCAGAAGCATAATTTATGAACTGTGCTTCCCATTTTTTATGATGAAATTTGGGGTGGGGGTCTTGATGAATGAATGGTTTCTTCATTTAATGGACTTAACTATTCTCCCTCAAGTTGCCAAATAATTGTGGACATGCATTATCATGTTGTGCATGTGCCCTAAGAGAGAAACTAAAGTAAAAGGGCTATGTCTTAAGTGTGCATCAGAGAAAAGTAAACATCATCTCCTAAAGTGCAATTATACAAAATTGTGTCTCAGATATATAAGAAGCACTTTTATTTAATTGAAAAAAGTTATCAAATAATGTAGAGTTTAGACATAACTGTTTGATAATAGTTTGTTGCTTCCTCTAAATTTAAAAATAGCAACAATTACTATGGAATAACTATGCAAAGTTCTGCATTCTGAAACTATCCATCATCCAGTATATTTTAGCCAAGGTGTTTCTAATTTCACATGCTTGTAAACACACATGGGAGATCAAGGGCTTTTCTAAACTGAAAAACCAAAACGATGTAAGTCTATTGCTTTTTTGTTTTCGTTTCTTACATGTGTAATTCTCAGCACAATTGGAAGTTTAAAGCTTGTCTAAATGACCAGGTTTGTACCTTTACACCCTTGTCACCCGGTGAAATGTCCATGCTTATTTATGGGGATGTATAGCTAACATAATGTAAGGAATGAAGAAAGGTTAGCCTTGAGAAAATGTCACAAAGGGACATCAGTAAGAACCACTTCAAGAATTTGGAGATGTGAAATATAAATGAAAATGGAAGCATTGCCTTCCTAAGACAATAGGAATTTCATTTAGATCCTAGCATGTGTGCTTAATCAGTTAACTGGAGAATTTGTTAAGAATTACAACAATATGTTAGCTACTCACAATTCCTTGTAAATGCCTTACTCATATTGCCTCTATATCTGGCCTTTTGAAAATGATTAATATAGTTTTCTTTGACCTTAGCATACACTTTTCTTCTTGCTAAACATCATGGCTTCTTCATTCATCATGTTTTCAATGTGCATAACTCGGATGCTCAAATCTGGAATATCTCTATGATATCATTATTTCTTTAAATAAGAAAACTTAAAATGAATCAAGACACTGCTAAGGTTTAGCCTCCTTCACATTATTGAGGTTCTATGACTTCTCTCCCTACTATACATAAAAGAGTTGCATTATCCAGTGTTCTCCAGAGAACTAGAACCAATAAGATACATATAGTCCCATAATCTGTTGTCTGCAAACTGGAGATCCTGGAGAATTGGTGGTGTAGTTCCAATCTGAATCTGAAAGCCTGAGACCCAGGGTGACAATCATGTAAATCCCAGTCCAAGAGCAGAAGACTGAAGTTCCAACTCAAGCAGCCAGTGGACGGGGTGAATTCTCCCTTCTTCTGTCTTTTGTTCTATTCACAATTTGAATGATTGAATGAGGCCCAATTGAGGAGGGCAATCTAATTTAACAAGTCCACCAATTCAAATGCTAATCTCATGTGGAAACACCCTCACAGACATGAACAGAAATGAACTCTAATCTACACAGCTGTGGCTCAGTGGAATTAACATAAAATTAGCCATCACAAGAGTTAACCTAGAAGGCGTAACTGCTTATTCTTAAAATGTCCTGCTTACAACATTGGCCCTCTGAGGGTGTCCAGGAACTTGGATTTCAGGGGAGTTCCTACTATTCTCAGAACGGATTGGAGTGGCTCACTATGCCTAACCCAACAAATCATATGGTTTCTGCTGAGCACATTTTCCTTCTTGATTTCTGGCATTCTGGTATATGCAAGGCAAACAATGCCTATGTGACCAGCCCTTGCTAAAATCCCCGGACACCAAGTCCGTCATGAACTTCTACCAACCCTGGTATCTTCACAGTATCCTATCACATATGTTGATAGGACTCACTTTGATAGGACTCAAAGCCTGAGCCTGATTTCTTCCAGACTTTACCCCACACACATTTAAATTTTTTTTTCTTTTTTTTGGAGACGGGGTCTTGCTCTCTCACCCAGGCTGGAGTGCAGTGGCGCAATCTCAGCCGACTGCAACCTCTGCCTCCCGGGTTAAAGTGATTCTCCTGCCTCAGCCTCCCATGTAGCTAGGCTTACAGGTGCCTTCCACCGAGTCTGGATAATTTTTGTATTTTTTAGTAGAGACAGGATTTTACCACCTTGGCCAGGCTGGTCTCGAACTCCTGACCTCCCGATCCACCTGCTTCCACCTCCCAAAGTGCTGGGATTACAGGTATGAGCCACTGTGCCTGGCCCACATTTTTTCTTAGTTAAATTTATTTTACCTCCTTTTGCTGTACTAAATTCTAGCCATGGGTATGCTGTATGCTGGGTCCTGTGTGTTCTTGAGAATCACTGGTCCTGAATCTGGACTTGGGAATCCTGAAAACATATATATTCTAAGCTTTTATTAATTTAGTCTAGAACACCACCAGCTTTCTCATAATATCAAATTTCTGCCTCCTACGAAGCTTTATGTTATTTTAACCATATATTTAATCTATTTGATTCTAGGATATTTTTGCTTTTCTTCTAACTAGTTTGAGGTAAAAAAATAAATAGATAATAATAAATAAAGGCACCTCTTGAAATTATAACTTATAAACCTATATAGGAAAGAATGAATCTAGAAGGCCACTTTTTTAACAGTCTGGAAATATTGGGAATATTCTTTGTTAATCTTGTTGCCATATAGTCTTTTATTTTTTATTGCATAATATTAAAAGCATAAAATGTCACTTTCAATGTAAATATTTTCTTTGTACCTTATCTCACCTTATTGGCATATTAAATTTTGACTGTGTGTGTTGTCATTCTTTCAGTTGGAGTGTCTTGGCTGCAAGTAACAAATTACCGGAAGTGGAAGTTAATGTCTTAAACAATGAAGAGTTTACTATCATGAACAACAAGACCTCCTGGAAAATGTGATTCTAAGATCAGTTCATTAAGCAATACCCAACACCACCAATCATATAAGCAGTTGAAATGTGTCTTCAGTCTTGCCCTCTGATGACTGAAAGATTATTTCCACAGCTCCAGGCATCTGATTCTCACAATGTCAATCAAAATACAAAAAGAACAATATCTCCATGCACTTTTTTTTTAATCAGGGAAAAGCATATTTTTCTTACACAAATACCTGAAGACATATATTTATATATGTGCATGATTTTTATTTTTGAAAGACAAGGTCTCTGTCACTCAGGCTGTGTCATGATCACAGCTCACTGTAGCCTCAAACTCTGAGGCTCGAGCAGTCCTTCTGCTTTAGTCTCCTGAGTAGCTGGGATTACAGGCGTACGCCAACATGCCTGGCTAATTTTTGTATTGTTTTAGAAATGGGGTCTCATTATGTTGCCCAGGCTGGTCTTGAACTCCTATCTTTAATGATCCTCCTGTCTTGACCTCCCAGAGTGCTAGGATTACATGTGTGAGCCACTATGACTGGCCAACCTTTATATATTTTGTTGGCCACTGTGCTAATTACATTGACAAACCTTGGCAAAACCATTCTCTGTCAAGATAAAGAGAATTATCATTATCTTATTTAGATTGGCAAAAACTACATATTGTGACTAGAAAGGGACGAATGTCTATGAGTACATGAGATGATGTACATAAGAAGTAAGGTTTTGACATCTGCCTGATAGGGAAGTGGAAGAATGGCAACAGGATAGATCATCAATTCTATCTGCCCCTGAGCTTCCATCCAACAAGCTTCCTCTCTGTTCCAGATCTTAACAGCATGGCATGTACAAGAAGTAAGTACTCAGATATCAAACAGGCAAGGTTATGAACAAATCATCTGTTGTTTTTCTTAATTTTACTCAAACTGTTTACTTTTCATTGTTTTCGTATTGAGTAAAATTTGATTTAAGGAACGTGAGCATTTGAAATACCATTCACTTCATTTCCGTTTCTTGAAAGTCTCTCTCTCCTTTGTTTTTAAGATAACCCACTTTAAATGCAATTTCATATGCATTCATCTAATTGCTGAAAATTCCAACCTCATCTACAATGCGGCTGGTTTCTTGGTTCTTAGAGCAGTCTTTTCTGCTCTTCATGAAAATTGTCATCTGAAATAACTGGATGTTCTGTCAGCTGCTTCTGTTATTTATATTTACAACGTTTTTCAATAGTTTATCATAGTCAAGAGGTCAAGGATCATATCATGTTCTTTTCTTGTACTTGCGCCTGTCAAGAATTAGCTAAGAATTAAAAAAACTTTTGAATGAGCATAAAATTACTTCCTTTGATTTCTTCAGTTTTTAGTTTTCTGGCTTTCCTATTTATTATTCAGAATATAGTATCATCCATTATATTGATACCTATACTTTTCTGACAATATTTCCTGATGTTTTTGTTTTCCAATTTTATAAACAATATTTTTTATTTCAGTCCATAAACTATTTCTGCATAATAATACCCTGGGTATAAACTTGTTACTTATACTTATTAGAATAAGATTTTCTAATATACTGCATATTAATTTTTTTCTATGGCTCATTCCATGTTTAATCTATTGCTTCTTTAAATAATTACTTAATTTGTTTATGGAAATGATATATGCTTACTACAAAAATAATGAATACATTGAAACAGTAGAAATGGTAAAACAACAAACAACAGGTGCTGTAATTATCAACTTCTATTTGATTACCACCACGCTGGCCATGGTTATGTAGACATTCACAACAAAAAGGTGGTATGTAATATGAATCTTGAATTGATAGCTAAAACAGTTTTCTAAGGATAGTATTTTAATAAATTTTATTGTTATCTTAAAACAATAAAATATGTGGTCAAATACATCCCTTCTTCTCCTGCATTAGGCAGGAAACAAGGTTCCCTCTTTTCCTAGTATGAATAGCCAATTGACCAGAGTTTATTGAAAACCTCATATGTCCCCACAGCATTACTTCACTGCTTTGACATACATCAGGTGACTGTATATGTCTTCTCTTTCTGAACTGTCTGTATCTCTCCCTTAGGTCAGTTTGCTGTTTTTTTGCATCAATATTATCCTTTTTAAAATTATCCTACAAGGAAGCCAGATGTTATTCATCAGACAATGAAAGAATGACACCAAAGGCATTTCTGAAATCTGTTGCTACTCCACCTATTGCAGGCCCGGAGTGCCAGAGCCTTGAGGGCAGAATAGTTCAAAGAAGATCCCAGGGAACTCATGAGACCTCTGGGTTTTCTGGGTAGGACCACCTCCGGTTCTGCTTAGCACAGGTGAGTCACAGCTCTTTGGCCACCCCAGCTGTGGCTTAAGAGGGTCCATATGTAGCTTTTGCTACCTGTCTGGAGACCACAAGCAGTGAACCTTGGCAGTATCCACATGGTGCCAACTCTGCAGAGGTGCAGAGTGCAGGAAGTGTGGAGGCATGGAGTATACATATAGTTTTGTGTTTTATGCTTTGTTATGTAACCTATGTTGAGTTAAATTTTGTGGAGTGTATAAGTTCTGTGTCTAAATTCAATTTTTTTCATTTTTTTTTTTTTTTTGTATGTGGATGTTCAGTTGTTCTGGCACCATTGGTTAAAAAGACTTTCCTTTCTCAGCCGGGGGCGGTGGCTCACACTTGTAATTCCAGCACTTTGGAGACTGGGCAGGCAGATCGTGAGGTCAAGCGATGGAGACCATCCTGGCCAACACGGCGAAAACTTGTCTCTACTAAAAATACACACACACACACATACACACAAAATGAGCTGGTCATGGTGGTGCATGCCTGTAGTGCCAGCTACTCAGGAGGCTGAGGCAGGAGCCTCGCTTGAGCCAGAGAGGCAGAGGTTGCAGTGAGCCGAGATGGCACACCACTGCACTCAGCCTGGCCACAGAGCCAGACTCTGTCTCAAAACAAAACAAAAAAAGATGAGTTGATTTTATTTATGTGGATCAATTTCTGGGCTCTCTATTCTGTTCCATTGATTTATTTGTACTTGTTGTTTGTTTTATTCCAATAACACACTGTCGTGATTATTGTATCTTTGCAATAAGTCTTGAAGTCAGATAGTTTCAGTTCTCCAACTTTGTTATTCTGATTCAATATCGTGTTGGCTATTTAGAGTCTTTGGTCTCTCTACATAAACTTTATAATCAGTCTGTCAATATTCACAAAGTAACCTGCTAAGATTTTAATTGGGATTTTATTGAATCTATAAAGTTGGGAAGAAATGTCAGATTGGTAATATTGAATCTTTCTATCCATGAGCATAAAATATCTCTCCATTTATTTAGTTACTGGATTTCTTTCATCAGAGTTTTGTAGTTTTCCTTGTGTTGGAAAACTATATCTTGTATATATTTTGTTAGATTTATACCTAAATGTGTTGTTTTGTGTGTGTGCTAATGTAAATGGTATTGTGTTTTTAGTCTGAAATTCCACTTGTTCACTGCTAGTATGTTGGAAAGAAATTGATTTATTTTGTATTAAACTTGTAAATACAACTTTGCTATAATCACTTATTAGTTCCAGGAGGGTTTTTGTTGTTGTTGATTCTTTCATGTTTTCTGCATAGCTAATCATCCCATCTACAAGCAGAACAATTTATTTATTTCCTCCCAGTCTCTATATCTATTTCCTTTCCTGTCTCATCAGATTAGGTAGGATCCTTAGTAATATCTAGAAAAGAAATGGTAAAATGGTATTTATTTTTGCCTTCTTCCTGATCATAGTAGGAAAGATTTTTACAATCATTCAAAGATGCTGAATTTTGTAAAAAAAATAAATAAATAAATAAATGTTTTAAACTGAGATTTTTTCTCCTCTTTTGATTACTGATAAATTACATTATTTTAGAATATAAAATAATCTTTACATATAAATGAATCTTATTTGGTCCTTTTTATATATTGGTAAATTCATTTTAAGAATATTCTTTTGAGGCATTTTTGCATGTATGTTTATAAATTTTGTGTCCATGTTATTTTATTGTAACGTCGTCATTAGATTTTGGTATCAAATATATGTTGGCCTCATTAAAAGAGTTGAGAAATGTTTTTGCTTTATTCCCTAGAAGAGTTTGGGCAATATTTCTGTAATTACCTTCATAAACATTTCTTTAAAAATCAATAATTAATTTGTTTTTGAGACGGTCTTTAAAAAGTGACAAGATCAGATTTTTAGTTTTGTTCACCCACATCTTTGATAAATTACCTTTTTTAACATATTGGTTAATTTTCTCATAGTTGTCAAATAATAAGTCATAACATAGTCAATATTTTTACAAATATGTAATGTAAATTAGTTTATAATATACTCTTAATATATACTAAATCTGAAATGATGTTGCCTTTAGCATTACTGATATTGGTTTCACAAATTACTTCTTCCTCTTTGTTCTGATTTACCTCTTGGATGATTAGAATTTGTTTAAAAAAAGTTTGAATTTGGCGCCATTTTAAAAACAATTTGGAGTGCACTTAATTTTTAGAATTTTATAGACCTTTCACTATCTTTTCATGATAGAGCATTCATTTTGTCTAATCTGATACCAGTCTAAATATTTTTCCCCTTATAGGAGAATGACAATTTCTTCTTCCATGCCTAAATAATTGCTTATCTTCAAATTCCAGTAATTAACCAGGATATATATCACCTTTCAATAAGTGAAAAATATAAAATTTGTTAATAGTGAGGAATATTAGTCCGATTTAGAATTTGTTTATTGTGTCATATGTTTCTGTGGTCTAGAAGCCACTCAATTTTATGAAGAATATAATTACTATAATGTGATTTAATAGCATTAGTTTAGATGAGAATGAGTGAATTTTCAGATTTGCATTTTTTTTCCTTAAAAAATTGCTATATTTTCTCTAACTGGGGGAAAATTATTGTGCAGGAACTACTAATAATTATTGTTTAAGACTTAGCAAAATATAATTTTAAATTGTGCAAATTTTCAGAGAGAGGTTTATATTACCTTATAATCTTCCCAGAGAAATAATAATGTAGGTGAGTCAACTAAAGACTAGGTATAGAATTAACAGCACCTAATTTCACCACCAAAGTTCATCTCCAAAAAAATGCCCAGATTATAGTAGCAACCTACCTGGTGAGAAATAAGAAACCATTAATACTACTATTGATAAATTTTGTGTGTTCTTTTTTCCAAAAACATGAATAAATAAATATTATCTTTTTTGATGCCTGATAGTGGGAAAAACTGAAAAATATTATGTAAACTGCTGGGCAGAGATGTATTCAAAATACTTCCTCACACTTCTATGTGTGTCATTCTTAATGTCGGAAACACATTATCTTCCATCCTTTCCCATAATTCTACATGAATCTTATTTTCCTGCTGCCCATTCTCACAATCCTTTAAATATCTCTTCTGGATCTTTTGTAGTCTGTAAGTAAAGTCTTCCTAATCTTTAACAAATTTCAGTCAGTGAATTCACTTTATTTTTGTTGACTACCTATTATGCCAGTGCATATATTGGCTTCACTGATATAATTCTCTCTTGCAACATTCTTGCATGTGGTATATAGCATTGGATGCTTGTCTTTTAGTTCTAATTGCTACCGTTATATTACTACTCTTCTATCAAATAGCTTCATCTATTTGTAAGTAGCTATGGAATTTTTTTTTATTTTGCAACTAACACATCTGGAAATGGTTCTGAAAAATGTGTTCTTTTTTAAATTTGTATACTACATATTCAACATTTGTAAAAGATGAGTTGTGCTTGTCTATATAGATGTATTGTGAACGTAAAATCATGGTATTGACAAAGAAATAGTCGTTTTCTTGTTTTTGAAGTATGAATACAGAATTTTGCCATGTTTAGGATCTTAGGAAAGACACAAAATGGAAATAAAGATTTTATGACTTACAGAGTTTCCAGGTCTGGGGGTACATGGCATGTCTGAAAACCACACATGGAGATTAGGGAGTGCAGACAGGGAGAAAGAGAAAGGGACCGGTGCCAAGGCCCGTATTGGGTCTAGGGCTTTATCCAAGAAGTTTTCCCGCAGGGATTTTAATTGGTGGGTTTCAAGCAAGTAGGCTCAAGTTCAGGAGTTTACTCCGTGATGGAGAGGCAGTCACTGTGTCATATCTCTACTGTTCATGTAGGGTGTGACGGTCCGTAGGCCAGTGAAGCACGCTGTGTCTCCCATAGGAAGGTGGTCACCAGAGGGCAGTTGTACAAGGCAGGCATCTGCATCAGCCCCACTGAGGACCTGGGGATAGGGTGGTGTAGAATTAGAAACTGTGTCAAGGGTGACTGAGCCCTGCTTCTCATGTGAGAGCGTCATTTATATTCAAAATGAATGCTGAGGCAACTTAACATTACAAGAATTCACTAAATGCCAGGAGTGTATTTAATGCAGAAATGTATTACATAGACCCTAAGTACTTGATACAAAATAGCTAGAATTTTATGTCTAAGCTTCCTGGGACAAATATTAGTATCTTTCATTAAGTGAATAATTTCAGTTTGCAATGTAATAAAGTTCACACATTAAGAGGTAAAAAGAACTAGTACAGTTACTTAAATATAAGTGGAGGCATTACAAAATCAACAGTGAACATACAAAAAGTTCTGAATTGTTTGGTTTGGGCTAAAAAAAATATAAAAGTGTTACTTTTTCATTTTGAATCATTTAAAATAATGCATAATATGATAAAAATAGCTAGTGACTTTACCATTACAAAACTAAAATTATTATACAGTACTTTTACACTACACTTCTCGAGGGTATAAGAAAAGAGAAATACTTTGAAGTTCTTAGAAAAAGAATGTTGTAGAAATACAAAGTAATACAATTGTATTATGAACCAAATGCCAACATCGTTAATCACTGCAAATGAAATAATCACACTGACAATTAGAGTGTTATTTTGGAGCCAAAGACCTTTTGTTATCCTAAGCTATAGCAATTTATAATTATTAATGAATCTAGTGTTCACAGAAAATATTACCCATCTAAGTATGAAAAGTAGCATATTATACTAAAGAGTAAACTATGTAATGAGTGTATTAAAGCATGATTATAGCAAATGAATTACTCTGTTTTCTCATTTAGTGAACTGATATTTCTACTTATATTTAATTATTAAGACATTTCAAAAGAATATACCAGGCAGAATGCTGTATCATCATTTATATTTCAATATGTTTTGTAACTTTATTCGTGACAAAAATAGTCTCATTATTTTCATCTGGAATACTCACTTTTTCAAATAACTAATTGAAAACATAATACAAATTAAATACTCAACAGATTTTTTTTGTTTATTAGAAATATTAATTGGCTGGGTGGTGGCTCATGCCTGTAATCCCAACACTTTGGGAAGCTGAGGCAGGCGGATCACCTGAGGTCAGGAGTTCGAGACCAACCTGGCCATCTCTACTAAAAATACAAAAATTAGCAGGGCAGGGTAGCACATGCCTGTAATCCCAGCTACTTGGGAGGCTGATGTGGGAGAATTGCTCAAATCCAGTAGGCAGAGGTTGCAGTGGGCTGAGATCCTGCCTCTGCACTCTGACCTGGGCTACAATGCGAGACTCTGCCTCAATCAATCAATCAATCAATTAAATAAATAAGAAATATTAGGAAATTATTTTAAAGTGGAAAGTGAAGAGGGATGTGAACACAGAAACAGAGACAAACTACCGCGACTGCTAAGTTTCCTGTTTTGAATGCAGTGAAGGAGAGACGCAGCGAGTGCATTGTCCATGCTGATATCACTCTGCAGTGAGCACTTCCTCAGCAAGAACCACGAAGAACAATGGTGCTAGCTGAACTCAACCAGCAAGAATAACATCTGAAAGTCACATTTACATCTTCACAATGTGAAGCAAGAGGTCATACAGTGTCCAAGCACATAGAATCCAATTCCAGGAGAAATAAAAAGGGTCATTGTATTAGCTAGTATTCTATATTATAGTTTCCTTACAACTTTGATCAATACTTGAATGACCACAGAAACATGGCAGAAAATAATACACTTTAGGCAATCAGCCCAATTATCAGAAGATAATTTACTCCCTTATGGAAAATACTTGGCATTTTACTATTCTATGAGACGTTTCCCCAGCTCAGAGAGGCATCCGAGATCTGTAAACCTTCAGCACAGATTGCTTGTCACATATTTGCTAATGAGATAGAAATTTTAAACATTTTAATTTTAAAAAATGAGTCAAGTGCCTTTTCTCAACTGATAATACAATCTTTGCTTTGACCTCCAGTATTTCCTATTATATGTGCCTTGTTTGCAACAAAAAAATAGTAATATTTCACTTTGAGAAAATATGCTACCCTGCATGGAGACTCTCTCCTTAGCTCAAAAATAGCTTGGTTATCAAACAAGGAAACAACACACCAAATAGTGGGAATTACAGAGTATAGTCAGAGCTCCTTCAAATTTGTACAAAGACTTCGGTGATCAAACGTCTGCTCATCTCTCCCACTTCAGCTGCTTTGGCCTACCCTCTCTTTTTCTCCAGGATTCTCAATACTGTATTTATTATAGCTCCCCACTGCAACCCACAAGATTGAGTTTTACTGATGGTGTCACTTTGCTAATTGCAATGCATGCTTTATCCTGGCTTATTCTTTCAATTCTGCTGGAATCAGCTTAAGGATGTCTCAACTTCACTGTGACACTTTCCCTCTCCCCATTTTCAACTCCAGCTAATTCAGGGTCCTGCATCTGGGATCACATTCAGGAAACGCAGAAAAATGCACCCATCACTGGACACCAAATGTAGCAAACAAAGAGCTGTTTACACCTTTTGTCTAGAAGAGAGACATTTTCTTAAGATGCACTGGATCTAGCTCTTTTCCCCAAATCTAAGTAAGTAGAAACATCAGGACATCAGCATTGAAGTGCCAATTGGGGTAGAGAGGATCTGGCAGGGCCCTGTGAAAAGTAAAAGACATGATACAATAGTTAAGATACTATCCAACATTTCGGTGAAATGCATTCTTAATGTTCTAGACACAGTGAGGAAGCAATACTGATTACCCTTACATGACAGAAAGTCTTCACTGAGCATGAAGGTCATAGCATGTATAGTCAGAGAGCAAGGATCTTCTAATGTCCAAGCCTGTACATTTTATATGCCTCTTCTCCACAAGTTCCATGTTTATAAATTGTGCGTTCTACCTAATTCAAGTCCACTGAACAAGGTTGTCCATCATTTCTTTTCCTTAAAGACTGACAGACTTTAAAGAAATTTTATTTTAATTTAGGTGGGCGGTTTTTAACTTCTCTTTGTATGGAGTGTGTGTTTGTGTGTGTGTGTGTGTGTGTATGTATGTATATGTATATACACATGTATATAAATATTATATATACATATATGTATATCATTTCTTAGTTGCTTTTTTAAGGCTCATGTAAAGTTGAAGAATAGGTAGAAGACTGAGTTTATTTTCCCCATGAACTAATTTATTTTACTCTATGAGTAATATTTAAAGGATATTAAAAGTAAATTGTGTTTGCCTCATTCACCTTGCTAGTCTTTATTCCCAGTGAAAATAAAGAGAATAAAGTCATTAAAATAGATAATGAATAAACAGGTATTATATCTTCAGCAATCTGCCAATGCCTAGTGTCTGAGGAAAAATATGTATTGGGTACCCTATTGTATTGTATGCAGAAAAAGGTTTCTTTCATTGAAGTGAAGAGAAACTGAAAACTGCTGTGTTTTCACCAGAAGTATGTATTCCCTCACTCTCTCATCCTTGGTTTTTTAAACAAATTTATGTTCGTTGACATTGGCTAACATGTAGGAGTGACCTTAAGGAAAAGAAGAAAATTTTATCTATCTATCTATCTATCTATCATCTATCTATCTATCTATCATCTATTTATTTATTGAGACAGAGTCTCACTCTGTGGCCCAGGCTGGAGTGCAGTGGTGAAATCTCATTTCACTGCAAACTTTGCCTCCAGGTTCAAGCAATTCTCCTGCCTCAGCCTCCTGAGTAGCTGGGATTACAGGTACCTGCCATCACACCCGGCTAATTTTGTATTTTTCATAGTGACAAAGTTTGCCATGTTGGCCAGGCTGGTTTTGAACTCCTGATCTCAAGTGATCTCCCTGCCTTGGCCTCCCAAAATGCTAGGATTATGTGTGTGAGGCACCTCACCCACCCATAAAAAAATGTTTTAAAGCATTTGCTACACTTCAAGGTCCTTGGGAAAGGCTTTGTCTGCTAGGACCTGAAGAGCAATTGGGAAGTAACACAGCGGCTGATCCTGCCGGTTTTCACTTTCTCCGTGTCATTCCCCTGCATCTCTGCACAGACAAACATGCTCATCCACACAGGCAGCCCCAAACAGCCTTCAAATCACAGGACCCTCAGCTGGCGAGGCCAAATAGACATAGCTAGTATCGTCTCCAAGTACCTAACTTCTATGTCTAAATTGCAAATATGGGCAGAAAAATTAGGCTAGGAAATCTGTGGACTCTCTGTAAGTCACATATTCAATTCTGAACTAGTCATCTTTATGCAGGCAGAAGCTGGGGTGACATGAGCACAGAAGAAAGCCCATGTGAAGATACAAGGAAGGAGGTCATTGGCACAGGAGAACCCAGCCTGCTGGCATCTTGGACTTGAACTTCCCACCTCTGGATCTGAGATAAAAATAAATCTCTGTCGTTTAAGCACCTCAGTCTGTATTATCTTATGATGGCCACCCTAGCAGTCTCATACATACGTACGTACAGATGCATGTGTGTGTGATGGGGAGGGTATTTGACAGATGGTCATGGATAAATTCTATAGGAGGAAAGCAATTTTTTTTCTAGAAGATGTTGCCATTTCTTCATTTGTTCCTTCTCTTTGCACTCTCTCTTCCTGCTTCTCTGCTATTTTCGTTGTAGAAAATGATGTTGCTCTTCCTTAACTCTGTAATCTGTCCAGGCTCTCCCTCATGTATTCTAGCTCCACGTTTACAACAATACTTCTACATTCCAGCAAGTTATGTCACCAAACTCAAACACGCTTTATCTAAAACTAAATTAGTTTGTACTCTTAAAAAGGTTCACCCCCCACCCCTTGAATACCACCACTATAAAGTAGAGCCGGACACATTTATGGAGCAATTCTTTTTCTTTTGAGACAAAGTCTCCTCACCGAGGCTGGAGTGCGGCGGGGTGATCTTGGCTCATTGCAGCCTCTACCTCCCAGGTTCACACTATTCTCATGCTTCAGACTCCCAAGTAGCTGGTTTACAGGTGCCCATCACCTCGCCCAGGTAATTTTTGTAGTTTTAGTAGAGACAGGATTTCTTCATGTTGGCCAGGCTGGTCTCGAACTCCTGACCTCAAGCAATCTACCACAAACGGCCTCCCAAAGTACTGGGATTACAGACATCAGTCACCACACCCAGCCTCTACAGAGCCATTTTGAGTCTTGCTCTTTCCTTGCTTTCTGCTCTCTTTGCTGAATCTCCTTGCCCTGAACAATCAGGCATGAAATAATCCTACTTTCATATGTGTTTCTCTTCATATGTGTTTCCATTCAGGTCTCACACCCAGTTACCTTTATTATATCAGTAAAGTGAATAATGAACAGATTAGTATCATTTTAAATAACAGAACTTATAGTGTACCTGTGGGTATTTGTAAACAATTTCATGGACTGACAAAAATGAATTTGCAGGGTTGGGCACAGTGGCTCATGGCTGTAATCCCAGCACTTTGGGAGGCCAAGGTGGATGATCATGATGTCAAGAGATCGAGACCATCCTGGCTAACATGGTGATACCCCTCTATTAAAAATACAAAAATTAGCTGGGCGTGGTGGCTTGTACCTATAGTCTCAGCTACTCAGGAGGCTGAGGCAGGAGAATCACTTCAACCCAGGAGGTGGAGGTTACAGTGAGCCGAGATTGCCCCACTTCAATCCAGCCTGGGTGACAGAGCGAGACTCCATCTGCCCCCCTGAAAACAAACAAACAAAAAGAATTTGCAGGACCAATTACTGTTTAATCATTTATTACGGAAATATTAAAGTAACTATTGACAATTGACAAGCAATTTCTAGCTCAGTTCTTCTAAGCAGCAAACAGTTTCAAAGGAAGAATGTATAATGCACTAAGAGAAAACAAACAATATTTTAAAAATAACACTAAAGTGTAACAGCAGCATCAAAATTATTTCTGTTTTTTTCTATGGGATTCTACTATTAGATGGAATTATTGCAGTGATGAAATACCATTAAATCTTCAAATAGGCTGGGTAGAGTTTCTTACTCCTGCAATGTGAGCACTTGGGAAGGCCGAGGTGGGAAAGTTGCTTGAGGTCAGGAGATTGAGGCCAATCTGGGCAGCATACCAAGATCTCCCCTCTACTAAATAATAATAATAATAATAATAATAATAGTAATAAATAAGCTGGGAGTGGTGGTGTGAGCCTGTAGTCCCAGCTACTCTGCAGGCTGAGGTGAGAGGATTCCTTGGGCCAGTGAGTTGTCATCACGTTACTGCACTCCAGCCTGGGCGACAGAGCTAGACTCTGTCAAAAAAAAAGAGAAAGAAACAAAAAAAGAAGGAAGGAAGCAGGGAGAGAGGGAGAGAGGGATAGGGGAGCAGGAGGGAGGGAGGGAGGGAGGGAAGGAGGGAGAAAGGAAGGAAAGAAGGAAGAAAGAAAGAACAAGAAAGAGAAAGAAAGAATGGAAGAAAGACAGGAAAGAAATGAAATTAGTTGAATAGGGTGGAAAAGTGGCTTTCAAAAAATATGGCAGTAAGTTCAGAACCTGAGAAAATATCTGATTCTGATATAACCCATGAACTACCTAGAGAATCCTAAAATCTCTATATTGAGTAGAAGCTGGGTGTGCTAGTGTTTGTAGGAAGTTTTGGTTGTGGGAGGAGGTGAGATGAAGAGACACTCAAGAAAGAAATGAGAGAATCTGGAAGAATGGGAATCTAGGAGTACAGGGAAGGAACGTTTAGGTATTGAAGAGCGTAGGGAAGGACAAATCTTTCCTCACCCATCACAAAGTTCACAGCTGAAGCCCCTATAACACAAGACAAAATAGAAACACACACACATTTATTTAATAGAAGTTCAAGTTGACATTAAACGGGACCCTTTGGGAGTGAAGACCCAAAGAAATGGGCAAACTTGTACATGGTTATGCTCAGGTTTGATGACAAGTGAACGGTCCTGGAGAAATATAATTACAGGACAAAGAGTCTGATCTAACGGTGGTATATAGAGGGGACAGCAAGGCTCGTATGTTCAGATTCTTCTCTGTGTCCCTGTGTCCCTTTCTTTCGGGGATAGTGAGGGTATCTCTCAAATGAGGGTTGTATAGCCCACTTCACAGGAGAAGGGCAAGGGAAACATGAAAGTTGCCTTCCTGCTTCTATTGTTTTCTCAAACGCCAGGGTGCCATATGTTGGAGTAGTGTGTCCTAAATCCCAACAGAGGCTATTACCTAAAGTATACTATGCTTTGGGATTTGTTGAACCTTATAAATATCAGAGCATCAATTATGTGTATTCTGTGATCTCTGAATCTCAAGTAAATGTGTAACCTCTTATGCCGGACATGAACAAATAAATGAACACAAGCAAACACATCAATAGAGAAACCTACATGTTGCCTATAGCTATTGCAAAAAATTACCACAAACTTTACTTAAGACAACACCGGATTCCTTTTCCTACAATCCTGGAGGTGAGAAGGGTGACACGGGTCCCCCTGGCCAGAGCCGCCCTCCTCATAGAGGCTTGGGACAATCTTTGCCTTGCCTCTTCCAGCTCCTAGAGGCTGCCTGCCTTCCTTGGCATATGGCCTTCTTCCATCTTTGAGGCTAGGATGGTCAGAGGAGGCTTTCTCTGATTTGGACCTCCTTCTTCCTTTAAGGATGCTGGTGATTTTACTGGGCCTACCAAGATAGTTCAGTGGCTTAAGGTTGGCTGATGAGGTAAACCACAACGTCAATTCCTGCTTGCCATGTAACATAACACATCCATAGGCTCTGAGAAGTAGGACGTGGACATCACTGGGGAGCATTATTCTATTGACCACAGTGGACTTGACTGATGTTTATTTGACTGCGGTATCTGGTCATTCTGTTCTTATTTTTTGAAATTCATTCTGTTGTTACTGTTTTTTGGAACACATCCACTCATTCTTTTCTAACTCAACTGGTGAATCTCAGAGGATTGACACCTGAACTTGACAAATGATCCCACATTTTCCCCTTATAAATGATGTATGTTTGGAAAATAGACACAGCCAGGGATTCGGAGGTGGGAGAAAGGAGACCACACTTCACAGGACACTAATGTTCACCACAGTATCATTAACTAATTCAGAAAATCCCATAAGGCAGAGAAGAGGAAAGACAAAGCTTAAACTGAATTTCTCTAATTACATGCAAATTGGATAGTATGGGAAAGTTTGAGTTTAATGAGGGCAAATTGATCCTGAGGGCATCCCTGGCAATTCTCCATTCTCAAGGATCAAATAGCAGCTCTCAAGAACAGGGCAGTGGGTCCCAGGCCTGGGGGACTAGCTGGTGCAAACTCTTGTGAAAACACCTCTCCCTCTATAGAAGTGCACAGCCCCATTCATGAGCATCTCCTGAAACACTCCACTGCCCAGTCAAGGGAGACTTGTCATAGATGTGGAATAAGGGTCTGAGAAGGAAAAGTAAAATCCTAAGCCCCTCAACCAACTGAATGGACCCTAACTTGACACAGGGGAAGGAAGAAAATCGTTAAAGACTGAGTTCCCGGCCATGATGGGACAGGTGGTCGAACAGACCTCATCCTACCCCTCCCTTTTTGCTGTTCAGACATGACAACTGACCAGCACTAGTGTTCAAATGGAGGTCATAAGACTGACGGGATAGACTCTTTGTGGCAATAAGATACCAAATTATAAACAGGAACACGCAGACACGGAAGGACAAATGCTGCATGTTCTAACTCATAAGTGGGAGCTAACTAATGTGTACCCATGCCTATTGTGTGGGATTATAGGTGCTGGAGACCCAGAAGGGTACGGATGGGAGTGGGGGATGATGAGAAGTTAATTACTAGATACAATGCACATTATTCTAGTGATGAATACACTAACAGCCCTAACTTCACCACCATGCAACGTATTCATGTAGCAAAATTACGTTTGTACCCCATACATTTATACAATCAAAAATTTTAAAACTATACATAAACCTAAGAGAGTGACAGCCACTTTGAGAGCTTAGGTAAAGCAGGCTGCCCTCTGTCGGCCACCCCCAGATTGCCCAGACCTTAGACAGCAGCAGGCTTGCAAGACTGGGAGCCATGGGAGCCTGCCTGCCAGTACCAGCACCTCCTGCTAGCATGAGGGGCCTTCTGCATCATCAGGAATCTTTGCACAAAGGTCTGCTTGTGTCCTAATTGAGCAACTGGCCTTTAATGACTTTGAACTTCACTCCCTATGTGGTTAATGTACCTCATTTCTAAAGCGTATTCCCTGTGAGGTTTGTTGATGTTTTTCTCCCCTTCTTTAGGCATTGCAAACCTAAGAAAAACTCTCTTTGGATGAAAAGAAACTGTGTAAAAAGAAACTGTGACCCTTGAAACTGTACATTCCACCATCTCCTTATTTTCACCATACTGGACAAGGAATAGGGGAATTCTACTTATCTGACCTAACAAGGACTCTTGCTGAAGGCAGGCCAGGATGATCAGACATCACCTGGGGGAGGATGAAACCCCATCAGATATCCAACGGAGTAATCAGACATTGAGGGTAACAGGCTTCTTGCCAAACTATCTTAGCGAGGTTGAAACTGCCTTTGCAAAAGTTATAACAGTGAGAAAATCATGACAGTGAAAGAGATTTGACCTAACCAAATCCATCTTGCCTTTAACCTCCAAATTGTCCTTGTTCATTCCTGGTCATAGACTGAGATGATTATCGGAGGAATTTAGTTTATAATTTAATTTTGAAACAAAAATTACAATAGCCTTTCCTGAAACAAATGCCCTCCTTGCCTGGGGACTGTGCTATAGCTGACCTAGAGTTAGAGCCTGAACAATACCATTTTATAAAAGACAAAGCTATGTTTTAAAATAAGTTGTAACGGCTGCCCCATTCTCCTCACAATAACTGCTGGCCTTGGCTTCTGTAAATAAAACTGCTGGTTTGCTCTGCAAACTATGTAAAAGCTGCCTACCTTCCTTACCAGTAACTGCCAGAATTGCTAGCCTTTGCTTACCGGTAGTGACCAGAATAAGCAGCCCAAGCTAATTCCATCTTGGCTCCTGCACCTTGTAATAGATAACTAAGGTTTGTAATTCCCATCCATTTCCAAGACAATGTGTAAACTAATGCTTATCTTGACTTCTGTAA
>CAUYQU010079896.1:0-11291 GCA_963574635.1 Cheracebus regulus
CTGCTTCTTCTTCTTGCGACCCATAACTGCGCTCTACCGATAAAGTAAAAGGGAGGAGAAAAGTCGCAGGAGAAACGAGGCGAAAAATCGCTCACTGCCCCGACCCAACGGCTACCACCGCGTCCCACAGGAAGCAGACACCAGCCATTTTTCTTTTTAATCAATCAGAGATTAACCGGATACTTACTATGTTTAAGGCACTTCACTAGATAATATACATCATAAAGATAAAATGCATTTCATTCTCTGGCAGTTTAATGAAAGATGCAAAGCAAAAACGATTCAATAGTATCTAAGTGACTTGTTTATTTTGCCTTGCCAATTCTCTTTATTTCAGGGCCTATCTCAAAGCTCTGTTCCTAGGTTTTCAGTTAACTCTCCACTGTGAACCTTTAGCTCTTTAAAATTTACTGGTTTTATCACAAATCGTTACATTTTCCTGACACCTATTCTCAATTATAACCATTCTGTTCCTATTTAATCATGCTCTTTTTTTCCAGGTGTTGCTTATCTCAGCCATGTTTGAAGTCATTGAAATTTAGATGGAAATAACTGGTAGAATTATTCCCCCAGGTTATGTTTTATAGGAGCCAAAGGAGAGCCTTTTTCTTGACTCTCTGAAGGTTTGCTGAAAAATCAACTCACAAAAGGCAGTTTAATTGGAGAAAAGGCATACAAATTTATGTAAAGTGTATACACAGGAGTCTTCAGAATAAAGACCCAAAGATAAAGAGGAAATTGTCCATTTTTTAATGCTTAGGTTTAACAAAATATGGACAGGATATAGAAATATGACTGGACAAAAAAAGTATCATCAATTGCTAAAGACTGAGTGGAGAAACCCAGCAAGACCTGTCTAAATGCCTGTCCCTATGTGCATACATTTCTTTCTTCTGCATATGGGAGGTGAGCTCTCACCCGCCCCAAATTTCATTACAGAAAAGGAAATGGCCACCAAGTGAGACTAATTTATAAACTGCATTCATGGGAGATGTGGGTTATGTGAAAATCTTGCTATGTATCTTGCCTAATCCCAGGTGGTTGGCCTGACCCTCCAGGTTGTACCCTACTCATTGGTTTTCTAGAAAAGCAAAAAGCATTAAATTTATATTGTTTGAAGGGTAGCCATTCAATGCATGCCTGATTTCTCCTTAGATTTCCAGATAACTCCACACCCTTTTCTCATTAGCCTCGACAACCTTGCCAGCACTGTAGGTAAGAGAAAATAATCCATTCCAGATTTTTGTTCCTGTTCTAAGATATGGGTTAAGTTATAAGATTACCAGCACTTATTTTGCAAATGAAGATTATTCTCTGTCAACGTTTTTTTAGAAAATAAAGAGCAAAAAAATAAAAATAAAATGCAGAGATATTAAGAATGGCCTGCTTACTATACATTACTTTGCTTAAAGTTTTTTCATTTGAGCATTTAATATTTTCCTTTATTCCTGACCAGAGTCCTGAAGGGAATTCTGATGATTCTTATAGGAACCTGGGATATAACGTTACTTCCATAAAATTGATACACAGCCTTAAGCGTGTCCTTTTTGTTTTTCCACTATTCAGTTTGAGCAAATTATGGAATTCCTCTAAGCATCAGTTTCTTTAAGATAGTGTGAGAAAGAAAAAAAAAACCATAATGAATGTAAATCATTTGGTATGTAGCAAATTTCTAGCTTTTATAGTAAGAACGGGTAATAGTAATATTATAATTTTTAATTAAGAAACTTTCATTAAATAAGAGCTATGCCATGATTTGTGACCATATTTAATTAATGGATATAAAGATTTTTAGGAAAACGCTCTAGAGAAATGCATTATAATAATAAAATAGTATGTAATAATTTTAATGGTATTTAAAGAGAAAATATAATTCTTGTTAAATTGTATTAAATGTCCATATTCTAGAGATATATAATTATTAAGTATTTTATTGTCGTCAATTTGCTAGTATGAAAATACAATTTCAGGGATGTCTGTATATCATTAATTTAGAGATCCATGAAGAATTTACTTAGTGAAATCATGAGACAGAGAAATGTAGGATATTCAAGAAGAAAGAGACAAAATAAGTTTTACAGGGTGAGATTTGACAAACTTGCCTCAAGGAAATTCAGAATATCTGCATGAGTTTCTCTTTTAATGAAACATTAATTTTAGGTATTGTAATTTTAAAATGAAGATATAATCAATGCTTGATGAATTAGTAGTAAAATATTTTATTTATTGTGAAATAAAATGTTAGTAAGGATAAAAACTTAGATATGTAATACAATATAAGAACATTTGTTTTAAAGAACATTGACTTTGTTTGCATTTGTTTGAATTTTTCCCAGTGTGAAATTTGTGTTATTTTAAAAAATCAGATTTTCAAAAATGTATAAATGAGATATAAAATAATCACTTATCCATCAAATCAGACAAAGCCAATATTTGCATCTTAATACTAATTTTTCCAAATTATCTTTATTATATATGTGTACCATATTTAGAAAC
Source organism: Cheracebus regulus (assembly GCA_963574635.1). NCBI lineage: Eukaryota > Metazoa > Chordata > Mammalia > Primates > Pitheciidae > Cheracebus > Cheracebus regulus. The sequence goes on from CAUYQU010079896.1 coordinate 2,497, forward strand.
ACATATCTTTTTTAAAAAGTAAACTGAAATGTTACAATTTTGATATATTGTTTTAGAATGTTAAAAAATGTAGCCAGATAATACAAATGCAGAAAAGCAAAAAACTATATTAACATTTTTTATAGTTTCTTTATTGTTCAATTAGGTATATATGTTCAATGTGTACTTAAATTATCCTACTTTGTTGGTTATTTAGGTTAATTGAATTTTTCCTGATATACATTTTTCTTCTATGAACAGATTTTTTTCCCACCAGCTTTATTATGTTAAGATACATTACTGGAAGTGGAGTTCCTGGGGCACAAGGTAAATATTGTTTAAATATTTATTTAGGTCTATATCATCATTATTAATCTCTATCTCTGTATTTACAGCCGTATCAATATAACTGAATAGCACTCCAGACAAGTTATAACAGTTTAAAGAATTATACATTATATAACAGAACAATAGATATTTCCCTTTGGACCTAATAAATTATTATTTTCTGGTCTAAAATTTTAAATGCCCGTGAAGTCTCATCTACCATTGTTTACCTTTATGGTTTCTGTCTTGGTGTCATGCCTAGGAAAACCACCCTTTGTGACTGAACTTTAATTCTATTTTCTTTACATGAAGAAAAATATTTTACAAGTTAAAGGAGTTTAGCTTCCTAACAATTTAGCAAATTTTACAGGAACAGCTATGCATAAATGGAAACTATACTCTCTCCGTCTCTTTTTTTAGACCAGCTGGAGTATTTCCAGTTATAAAATTTTAGTTAGTTTACTTTAAATTTAAAAAATATTAAACTAAGAAGAATACTCCAACTGAATGAGATATTTAAGTAGGGGCAAATAATCTGAAATGGTTTTCTTTAACCTAGCCTCTATACTTAGTTACCATTTTGGGTTTTAGTAAGATGGCAAACAGAGATGTTATCATTAGGAATAAAGAGTAAGACGGATAGAAGCGTTCAATACTGAGAGAAAAACACGGGAGAAAGAAGATGTTTGAGAAAAAAGTTGATTTCATTTAGGAGATATTGCATATTACTATCTTAATCACTGAATTCTACCAGTGAATTTTTTATAGTCTAGTTGTTCAGATGGTTGATAATCATTCCGTATCTTAAGAGTCCATATTCCCTCTCTCTGATGTTGAAATGTGAATTTTAAAGATGTGTGGCTAAATAGTTTTCTTTCCTAGTAGTCTGGAAAATTAACAGTAATTTTAGGCTTCAGAGTTCTCTTTTGCAGAGCAACAAGTTAAATAATTGAAGAAAAATATTAATTTTCATGTTTATTATCTTAGCCAAGTAGGGAAAAAAAGCATAACACATTCTAGCAAGAAATAACATTACAAAAATGTGCTTTATAAAGTCCCATGTTGAAAGGTCAATATTAATCACAATTAATATTACTTCTTCAGAACAGAATAATGTTAACAATGTAAGTCCTTACGCAAAATTTATATCCCAGCAATATTAAACAAAAATAATTTTATGGCTTGATCTGGTACTTAGAGATTATTTTTGCAATGGTGTTTAGAGGTAGTAATAAACAATCTCCTCAAAGAAGGAAGCAAAGCTTGAACCACCCAAACAAAAATTAAATTAGCAAATGATTAAAATGTAAATGTGATTTAATGATTCACTTGTTCATTCAACAAATATTTACTTAGAGTATACACCCTATGCCAAGCCCTACTCTAGGAATTTCCACTATATCAGAGAAAAACACACAGCAGATAAAACCCCATAACCTTCTAGCCTAAGTTTTAAGGTCTAAACAATTTTTTTTTACTCTTCCTCAGATATTATTAGTATATTTTCTTCTTTAACCCTGAGCACCATACAAACACTAATATTTAGATTTATCATTTACTCCCATTTTTTCCTTGTTATGTATTCAATATTACATGTTCATTCTTCAGATGAACTGAAATGCTGTCTGAAATTATTTCTTAAAGTACATTTTATTTCATGATTTCTACCTGTATATCTTCAATAATAGCTTGGCAGCTACCTTAGGATGCAATTCTGCATATTGGTGTTCTGTGAACTCACAGGTGAGAAGACATAATAATATTTTCCTGCAAAATACTTAGAGCTGGTAATCACTCATAGCTTGTAAAAAGAAGATGAAAGAGAAAGCCAAGCAGGCATTATACATTTTTAGATACAAGGTGGAGTCTAAAGTATCATAAGAAGGAAAATAGATACTTAAAATGGAAGCTATTACTTAAGACAAAATGGATAGAGAGAAATGGCTTTGTATATAAATAACAAGATTAGAGAATCTATACTTGAATGGTTAGGAGACAAAAGCAAGAAATTAAGTATTAATAGAAAACATAATTGGGTAGTCATTGTTAAGTAGGTTAAAAGCAGCATTAAGAAACAGGTTAAGGTCAAGGTGGCTCATGCCTGTAATCCCAGCACTTTGGGAGGCTGAGGCGGGTGGATCACGAGGTCAAGAGATCGAAACCATCCTGGCCAACATGGTGAAACCCTGTCTCTATTAAAAATACAAAAATTAGCTGGGCGTGGTGGTGCTCGCCTGTAGTCCCAGTACTCGGGAGGCTGAGGCAGGAGAATTGCTTGAACCGGGCAGGCAGAGGTTGCAGTGAGCCAAAATCGCACCACTGCATTACAGCCTGGTGCCTGGAGACCGAGTAAAACTCTGTCTCAAAAAAAAAAAAAGCAGCAGCGTTAAGAAACAGGGTAAGGCCAGTTGCGGTGGCACACACCTGTAATCCCAGCACTTTGGGAGGCCAAGGTAGGCAGATCACCAGAGCTGAGAAGTTCAAGACCAGCCTGGCCAACATGGCAAAACCCTGTCTCTACTAAAAATACAATAATTAGTCTGATGTGGTGGCCTATACCTGTAATCCACCTACTCAGGAGGCTGAGGCAGGAGAATCTCTTGAACCCAGGAGGCAGAGGTTGCAGTGAGCCGAGATGGTGCCACTGCACTCCAGCCTGGGTGACAGAGTGAGACTCCGTCTCAAAAAAAAAGAAAAAAAAAAAAAAACAGGACAAAATGTGGCCTTAGATCGCCTGAGTTCAGAAGAAACACAAGCAGAGAATTTAAGTGATCATGGATCACTGGATGAGTTAGGGGGTTTGTTAGTATATCAAACCTTTAAGAGCTCTTTTTTTTTTTTTTTATCTTTTTGAGATGGAGTCTTACTCTGTCACCCAGGCTGGAGTGTGGTGGCATAATCTCAGATCACTGCAACCTCCACCTCCCAGGTTCAAGTGATTCTCCTGCCTCAGCGTCCCGAGTAGCTGGACTTACAGGTCTGCACCACCATGCCCAGCTAATTTTTGCATTTTTAGTAGAGGTGGGGTTTCAGTATGTTGGCCAGGCTGGTCTCAAACTCCTGACCTCAGGTGATCCACCTGCCTTGGTCTCTCAAAGTGCTACAATTACAGGTATGAGCCACAGTGCCCGGCCAAGACTTTTATCTTTATCTTATCAAAGTAGAAATTTCAATGTATAAAACCTTCAAGTGGAAGGACCAAGTCTATCCACCTTTATGTCATTAGAGTCATGTCTGAATGTCAGGATGAGTTTTCCAGCTGGATTAATGACTCAGTAATGGGTCAGCGTTAGTATTCTCAAAACAGATAAGGTAGGTCAGATGATGATGGGAAGATTTTTCTGTGTTAAATGGCTTGGTTTTATCTCCCTTTTCATGTATTACTCTCACTCCATCTGGTATGAAGTCAGGTACTAACAATGGAGGCTCTAATGTAAGACAAAGTGCCTGCTTTTACAATCTCCAAAGAATATTTAAATGTGCATCTCATACACCTGTGCTTTGGTATGTCTTTGGTATCTTCTAATGTGTATGACTTCAGATATCATTATGTCAACTAAGGATTTATATCTTCTTTACTCTTCAACTAGTGTCTGGAAGACAGAGTTAAAGACATAAAATGGATGGGAATGTCTTGTAAAGTTTCTTCCTTATTGACAGAAAAAGTGCAGGGAAATAAAGTCTTATTTTGCAAATAAGAAACAAAAAGTGTGTGGATTTTTACTATCTTAAATCAATGTTGGCACATAGTGTAAGAATGTTTCGGCAGGGCGTGGTGGCTCGCGCCTGTAATCCCAGCACTTTAGGAGGCCAAGGCAGGCAGATCAAGAGGTCAGGAGTTTGAGACCAGCCTGGCCAACATAGTGAAACCCCGTCTCTACAAAAAGCACAAAAATTAGCAAGGCATGTTGTCACGCGCCTGTAGTCCTAGCTACTCCGGAGGCGGAGGCAGGAGAATCACTTAAACCTGGGAAGTGGAGGATGTGGCGAACCGAGATGGCACCACTGTACTCCAGCATGGGCAACAGAATGAGACTCCATCTCAAAAAAAAAAAAAAAGAATGTTTCAGATTTTTACATATCAATTAACTGCATATGATAATTATATGTTGGATAATAGAAAATTTATGAGTAATTTTATAGGCACTTCAAGATTATAGAGAAAATTAAATCTTACTTAAAAGCATGAGGCTCTTAAAGATACAAGAGATCCAGGAAAATTTGAAAATTAGACTATTAATAATCTCAAATACCTGAGAGAAAAGCTGAAGGATTCAATCGAAAATAAATGTTTACTTTCATACTGTCAAGCTTTCTACTGTAATTTCTTGTTTTCTTTTCTGCTGGCACTACTAGATTGAAGTTCTCTTGAAAGAAGGCCCCTCTCTAATTGTTTATCAATCTGTTCTCAGAATCAGCCCAAGGCCTGCCTCATAATGGGTGCACAATAAATAGTTGTTGAATTAATAAAAATGTAGAGGAGCTGGGTGCGGTGACATGTGCCTGTAGTCCCAGCTATTCGGGAGCCCAAGGCTGGAGGATCGCTTGATTCCGGGAGTTCTGGGCTGCAATGTACTATGCTGATCGGGTGTTTGTACTAAGTTTGGCATCAATATGGTGACCTCCCAGGAGCAGGGGACCACCAGGTTGCCTAAGGAGGGGTGAACCGGCCCAGGTAAGGAATGGAGCAGGTCAAAACTCCTGTGCCGATCAGTAGTGGGATCACGCCTGTGAATAGTCACTGCATTCCAGCCTGGGCAACATAGGGAGACCCCATCTCTAAAAAAAGAAAAAAAAAGTGTAGAGGAATAATTGGAAGCTTTAAAAAACATTCAAATTGCTAAGAGCTTTCCATTGTAAAATGGGTGTAAGTGCCATTCATGGGGAAGACATTTTCTTTTTTTTTTTTTGAGACAAAGTCTCACTCTGTCACCAGGCGCCAGGCTGGAGTGCAGTGGCATGATTTCAGCTCACGGTAACCTCCGCCTCCCAGGTTCAAGCAATTCTCTTGCCTCAGCCTCCCAAGTAGCTGGAACTACAGGCACACGCCACCACGCCCAGCTAATTTTTATATTTTTTTAGTAGAGACAAGCTCTCACCACGTTGGCCAGGATGGTCTCGATCTCTTGACCTCGTGATCTCCCTGCCTCGGCCTCCCAAAGTGCTGGGATTACAGGCATGAGCCACTGCGCCCGTCCAGGGAAGATATTTTCTCACCAAACAGCACCCTAAGTCTTTGACAAGTTAAATTTATTTTTAATTGATTAAAATAAATTCTTTGAAAAACTAAAGCTATATTGATCAGTGTTTTCTTTTGTTTGAGGGTATGGATTTCCCTAAAATTTATTTTTCCTTGTATTTTCTTAATTTATTTTCAAATAGGTATTAATAACAATTCTTACTGTTATTTTAAAAACACAGTAAAAAGTTATATTTTAATAGGCTAGTTGTATAACCAGTTATCTTATTAGCCACCTTCAAATTCAATGAAAGATCAAGTCTTTTTTCTTTTTTTGAGACAGAGTCTTGCCCTGTTGCCCAGGCTGGAGCGCAGTGGCACAATCTCGGCTCACTGCAACCTCCACCTCCTGGGTTCAAGTGATTCTCCTGCCTCAGCCTTCCAAGTAGCTGGGATTACAGGCGCATGCGCCATCACGCCTGGCTAATTTTGTATTTTTAGTAGAGATGGAGCTTCACCATGTTGGCCAGGCTGGTCTTGAACTCCTGACTCTGATCTGCCCACCTCGGCCTCCCAAAGTGCTGGGATTACAGGTGTGAGGCCCTGTGCCCAGCCAAAGATCAAGTCTTAAAAGCGATTTTAGATCAATACTCTTGAAGTTTAATCCCACAATTCACTAGACTCTATTTATTGTTGTTTCATAGTTCTCAAATCTTTAAGATAACCAAGAATAATAGCAGCTTATTCTTACATTAACAATTTAGCTGTAATATTTTAATCTTAAAAATTTTAAGATTTTAAAATTTATGTACAATATAAAATTTTAATCTTAAATTCAGATGTTAGTTCATTATAATAATCACAATAAATATTTTTATTCATCTAGAATGTAGGTGTGTCTTGAAAAGAAAAATCTAAGAAATTCGTTCTGTAAATAATTGTCAAATAATAAAATGTCATTTAAACACTTGATCAAATCTATGAAAACACATTTCTGATAATAATCATTTAATTTTTTTCTTACGTTTGTAGGAGGTAGTGAGTGAATATTTTATTACCAATATGTGTCTTCATAAAATAAGCTTGGATATGTATAGAAAGAGCTAAACATAGATTAACTCAATCTCCTTATAACACATCTGTTTGACTTGACAAGAAAAACTGTTGAATGGATTGAGTATAACATGCAAGGCCACTTATGACCTGTTTTCTTACACTGTTCAAAGTAGACACAGATCTAACATCATAAATAATCAGTGCAGTATGTTTCCACAAAAGCCTGAAACACAAATCTCCTTCTGGAGTTATAAGTATGTGTGAAGATGTCATCATTTAATTCCTTTCCTTTGTATAATAAAGTTGATGGCCTCAAATAATGTGACCAATTTTCTACTATTAACCTTGCCTCATTTGCTTTCATGGAGTTGAAACTTGACATTCAGAATCTTTAGTCTAGTTATTTGCTCAGGCTCATTAAATCAGAGATGAAAGACAGTGTGTCAATTCGAGAACTTGATTTATGAGACATGAAAACTTAAAATAAGAAAATGAACAAGGCAGTCATTTTGGCATTTAGCTATCCATGCTTCTGCCATTGGCTGCATTAGCAAAAGCAGTTTTTTAGATGTGGGATAAAATTACATCAAACTATACACTCCTACACATACAACATACACAGATATAAATGCATATAAGAATGGTGAAACTGAACAATGCCCTACAGTATATTTAACAATATTGTGCCATTGTCAATTTTCTGTTGCTATTGTTCTATAGTTATACATGACGCATCACTAGGTGAAGCTGGATGAAGGGCACATGGTTCTCTGTGTACTGTTTTATTTTTTTCATGTTCTAATGATTTTATAATTATTTCAGAAAAAAAAAGTTAAAAAAAAAAGGCTAAAGAAAGAGGGAACATATATGATGAAAATGGTCCTAGGTTAAGAATCAGAAATCCATAAACCTTGGGCAAGTCGCTCAACCTCAGGTTTAGGTTTCATTCTCTGTAAAATTCTGGCAGATGGACTAAAGGACTGGAGGGGATACTTTTAGCTTATGATTAGGAATCTGGTTTGAAAGATAGAACTGGTGAACATTTTCTGATCTAGAAAACATTTTTCAGCAGATGAAAAGTTTCCATAAAATAATTTTCTTTCTTTCTTTCTTTTTTGAGACAGAGCCTTGCTCTGTCGCCCAGGCAGGAGTGCAGTGGCGTGATTACAGCTTGCTGCAAACTCCGCCTCCCGGGCTTAAGCAATTCTCCTGCCTCAGCCTCCTGAATAGCTGGGATTACAGACATGCACCACCACACCTGGCTATTTTTTGTATTTTTGGTATAGATGGGGTTTCACCATGTTGGTCAGGCTGGTCTTTAACTCCTGACTTCGTGATACGCCTGCCTCAGCCTCCCAAAATGCTGGGATTATAGGTATGAGCCACTGAACCCAGCCGATAAAATACTTTTCTAAAGGTAAGACATTTGAAATAAAATACTGTAACTATGTAGCTATTCCGATGTATATTTCATGAGCTTTTACCATATTTGCTATGTAGTTGAAAATGTGTATGAATGTGCTTATTGACTATGTTTGCCTTTATAGTTTAATAACATAGGTAGCCTGTTAATGTTGTGGCCATATATTATTAAAATGACATGTGATTAGAGAAAATTCATTAACCAGGTTTTAGTTTATTTATAATGTAAGAGTTGAAAGACATGTATGGCTTAAAAACAAACCCTACATGCTTTTCCAAATTCAATGTTTAATTTTTAGAACACAAATTTCCCATCATTTATTTTTAAAACTTACTTTTAAAAATAATAATGCTCTTATGTCAGCAACTTTATGTATATCGTGTCATTTAATCCTCATTACAAAATATGAAATATATTTTATTATTCCCTGAAGAAATAAAAGCAAATAAAGTTTAAGTTCTGTTGGAAAAAAACACCTTAAACTTCATATGGAACCAAAAAAGAGCCTGCACAGCCAAGACAATCCTAAGCAAAAAGAGCAAAGCTGGAAGCATCATGCTACCTGACTTCAAACTATACTACAAGGCTACAGTAATCAAAACAGCTTGGTACTGGAACCAAAACAGAGATATAGACCAATGGGACAGAATAGAGGCCTCAGAAGTAATGTCACACATCTACAACCATCCTATCTTTGACAAACCTGACAAAAACAAGCATAAGGAAGGATATTTAATGGATGCTGGGCTTAATACCTAGTTGATGGGTTCATCAGTACAGCAAACCACCATGACACACATTTACTGATGTAACAAACCTGCACATCCTGCA
>CAUYQU010079897.1:0-17397 GCA_963574635.1 Cheracebus regulus
GTCAGGTAGCAAGATGCCTCCAGCTTTGGTTTTTTTTGGTTAGGATTGTCTTGGCTATGTGGGCTCTTTTTTGGTTCCATATGAAATTTAAAGTAGTTTTTTCTAATTCTGTGAAGAAAGTCAATGGTAGCTTGATGGAGATAGCATTGAGTCTATAAATTTCTTTGGGCAGTATGGCTATTTTCATGTTATTAATTCTTCCTATCCATGAGCATGGAATGTTTTTTTTATTGTTTGTGTCCACTCTTCTTACCTTGAGCAATGATTTGTAGTTCTCTTAAATAAGTCCTTCACATATTTTTAAAGTTTTATTCCTAGGTATTTCATTCTCTTTGTAGCAATTGCAAATGGGAGTTCGCTCATGATTTGGCTGTTTATTATTGGTGTATAGGAATGCTTGTGATTTTTGAACATTGATTTTGTATCCTCACTGCTGAAGTTGATTTTCATCTTAAGGAGATTTTGAGCTGAGACAATGGGGTTTCCTAAATATACAATCATGTCATCTGCAAACAGACAATTTGACTTCCTCTCTTCCTATTTAAATTACTTTAGGCAGTACTCTTTATTTCTTTCTCTTGCCTGATTGCCCTGGCCAGAACTTTCAACACTATGTTGAATAGGAGTGGTGAGAGAGGGCATCCTTGCACCAGTTTTCAAAGTGAATGCTTCCAGTTTTTGCCTATTCAGTATGATATTGGCTGTGGGTTTGTCATAAATAGCTCTTGTTATTTTGAGATACTTTCTATCAGTGCCTAGTTAATTGAGAGTTTTTAGCATAAAGGAGTGTTGAATTTTATTGAAGGCCTTTTCTGCATCTATTGAGATAGTTATGCAGTTTTTGTCATTGGTTCTGTTTATGTGATGGATTACATTTATAGATTTGCACATGTTAAACCAGCCTTACATTTTAGGGATGAAGACGTCTTGATCGTGGTGGATAAGCTATTTGATGTGCTGTTGGAGTCAGTTTGCCAGTTTTTATTGAGAATTTTTGCATTGATGTTCATCAGGGATATTGGCCTGAAATTTTTTGTTGTTGTGTGTCTACCAGGTTTTGCTATCAGGATGATGTTGGCTGCATAAAATGAGTTAGGGAAGATTCCCTCTTTCTCTCTTGTTTGGAATAGTTTCAGAAGGAATGGTACCAGTGCCTCTTTGTACCTCTCCTAGAATTCAACTGTGAATCCATCTGGTCCTGGACTTTTTTTGGTTAATAGGCTATTAATTACTGCCTCAATTTTAGAACTTGTTATTGGTCTCTTCAGGGGTTAAGAGTTTTTCCTGGCTTATATTTAGGAGGGTATATGTGTCCAGGAATTTATTCATTTCTTCTAGATTTTCTAGTTTATTTGTGTAGAGGTGTTTATAGTGTTCTCTGATGTTTGTATTTCTGTGGGATCAGTGATGATATTCCCTATTTCATTTTTATTGTATCTATTTGGTTCTTCTCTCTTTTCTTCTTTATTAGTCTCGCTAGTAGTCTGTTTATTGATCTTTTCAAAAAAAACAACTCTTGGATTCATTGATTATTTTTTTTTTGGAGGGTTTTCATGTCTCTATCTCCTTCAGTTCTGCTCTGATCTTGATTATATTTTGTCTTCTGCTAGCTTTTGAATTAGTTTGCTCTTGCTTCTCTAGTTGTTTTAATGTGATGTTAAGGTGTCAATTTTAGATCTCATCTGCTTTGTCTTGTGGGTATTTACTGCTATAAATTTCCCTCTAAACACTATGTTAGCTGTGTCCCAGAGATTCTGGTACATTGTGTCTTTGTCCTCATTGGTTTCAAAGAACTTATTTATTTCTGCCTTAATTTTATTACTTACTCAGTATTCATTCAGGAGCAGGTTGTTTGGTTTCCATGTAGTTGTGTGGTTTTGAGTCAGTTTCTTAATCCTGAGTTCTGATTTGATTGCACTGTGGTCTGAGAGACTGTTATGATATCCGTTCTTTTGCATTTGCTGAGGAGTGTTAGACTTCCAATTACGTGGTCAATTTTAGAATAAGCGCAATGTGCTGCTGAGAAGAATGTGTATTCTGTTGATTTGGGGTGGAGGGTTCTGTAGATGTCTATTAGGTCCTCTTGGTCCAGCGCTGAGTTCAAGTCCAGAATATCCTTGTTAATTTTCTGTCTTGTTGACCTGTCTAATATTGACAGTGGGATATTAAAGTCTCCCACTATTATTGTGTGGGAGTCTAAGTCTCTTTGTAGGTCTCCAAGAGTGTGCTTTATGTATCTGGGTGCTCCTGTATTGGATGCATATATATTTAGGATAGTTAGCTCTTCTTGTGGCATTAATCCCTTTACCATTATGTAATGCCCTTCTTTGTCTCTTTTGATCTTTGTTGGTTTAAAGTCTATTTTATCAGAGACTAGGATTGCAACCCCTGCTTTCTTTTTTTTTTTTTTTTGCTTTCCAATTGCTTATTAAATATTCTTCCATCCCTTTATTTTGAGCCTATGTGTGTCCTTGCACATGAGATGGGTCTCCTGAATACAGCACATAGATGGGTCTTGACTCTTTATTCAGTTTGCCAGTCTGTCTTTTAATTGGGGCATTTAGCCTGTTTACATTTAAGGTTAATATTGTTATGTTTGAATTTCATCCTCTCATTATGATGCTAGCTGGTTATTTTGCCCATTAGTTGATGCAGTTTCTTCATAGTGTCAATGGTCTTTACAATTTTGTACGTTTTTGCAGTAGCTGGTACCAGTTTTTCCTTTCCATGTTTAGAGCTTTCTTCAGGAACTCTTGTAAGGCAGGCCTGGTGGTGACAAAATCTCTCACCATTTACTTGTCTGTAAAGGATTTTATTTCTTTTTCATTTATGAAGCTTAGTTTGCCTGAATATAAAATTCTGGATTAAAAATTCTTTAAGAATGTTGAATATTGGCCCCCACTTTCTTCTGGCTTATCATTTCTGCAGAGAGATGTGCTGTGAGTCTGATGGGGTTCCCTTTGTGGATAACTCGACTTTTCTCTGGCTGCCCTTAACATTTTTTCTTTAATTTCAGCCTTGGCGAATCTGACGATTATGTGAGTTGTGGTTGCTCTTCTCGAGGATTATCTTTGTGGTGTTCTATTTCCTGAATTTGAATGTTGGCCTGTCTTGCTAGGTTGAGGAAGATCTCCTGGGTAATATCCTGAAGAGTGTTTTCCAACTTGGTTTTATTCTCCTTGTCACTTTCAGGTACACCAATCAAACATAGGTTTGGTCTTTTCACATAGTCCCATATTTCTTGGAGGTGTTGTTCATTCCTTTTCATTCTTTTTTTCTCTGATCTTGTCTTCACACTTTTTTAAGTTGATCTTCAATCTCTCGTATCCTTTCTTCCACTTGATCAATTCAGCTATTGATATTCGTGCATGCTTCATGAAGTTTTCATGCTTTGTTTTTCAGTTCCATAGGCTCATCTATGTTCTTCTCTAAACTGGTTATTCTAGTTAGCAATTCCTCTAACCTTTTTTCAAGGTTCTTAGCTTCCTTGCTTGGGGTTAGAGCATGCTCCGTTAGCTTGGAGGATTTTGTTATTTCCCACCTTCGGAAGCCTACTCTAGTTAATTCATCAAACTTGTTCTCTGGCAAGAAGTTGTGATCCTTTGTTGGAGAAAAGGTGTTCTGCTTTTTGGAATTTTAAGAAGAATGGAGAAGGAACAAAGAAATCTGCAACTGGTTGTGATCAGTTAGTTATAAACACCACTGCACTAGGACCAGCCTTGGAATTGTTCTTTTAATGATAAACTTCTCCAAGTGTTTTTTGGGTCCATGTTGGTATTTTGTCAAATTTAATTATTGTCATCTTATGGAAACCCTGATTTTAAAAAAAACTTTTATAGTTTAAGGATAAACATTTTTGTCTAATTGGTTATTTTGTGTCAGGATAAAAAGCAAAGCAATATGTGTACATACCAATATATACATACATGTACATATGTTGTTGGAACATAACTAAGGCATAGAAATTGAATTCTGTAAAACTGACTTTGTGTATAGACATAGCCATGAGGAACTCTTTCAGAGCATTGATGTAATTTCCTATTCAGATTAGTCAGAGTTAGCATATATTATATTTTAAGAGGTTATCCTAACTAACATTGGTTGTCATATTTTGGGGAAGACTGTAATGTTTATCAGCGGGTTTTAGTGTTATTGCTGTTGACACCTTTAACTGGAGATTAGTATTCTGGTTATCTCCTGTTACCATTACCAATGGAATGATAGAACAACTAAATAATAGTTTTAATATTAGCCTCCTTACATCCAAGGAATGCTTTCTGATAATTCCTCCCCGTATAAGTTCCCAAACAGTCTTTTATGGTATTTATGGAAAAACTTAATTCTTTAGAAAAAAAATCAGGACCAGCAAAATCTGTCTAACTGAATTGTGGCTTCCTCTTACTGAAGTATATTTCTAATCCAGTTGTAGATATGCAAGAACCACCTACGTTTTCTGATGAGAAAACTGAGGCTCATTGGGTGAGCTCACGTAGACGGAAAGAGAGAAGTTGGAAGGTCATTTAAATTAGAATCTAGGTCCCTCCTTTATTTCTTAATTCTTTCCTCTTAATAGAAAGCCTGTTTCTTTCCTTCCTCAATACTAAATAGGCATTTTTCCCAAAAGAACTTTTATTGGTACAACTATGTATTGTTAATTTTCCTGAGAGGCATTAACAAATCAAATAAATGGGAGCCTAATCATTTCTGATGCATAAATTTTCAAGGGAAGCCCCTGATGTTATCCACTTATCTCTCCTTTCTAGAAAGGTGTTAACATTCCTAACGAAACAATGATTGCCTTTTCACAAAATGATCACACAGCAAAAGCCTTTTTTTGATTGTTCACTTTTTCAAGTCTCTTTAGAGACCACTATTTTATTCTTTCATTTCACAAGTTATTGACATTGGTTTAAGTATTTGCAATGCAAAGATTTATTCTGAGAGAGTGAATACAAGGCCATTCTACCTTATGCATTCAGGAATAACCACTGAATTTGAAATAATGAATCATAATGTACTCTAACTTATTGTAATTTCATACATTACTCTTTCCTTTGTTAGAGATCTCTTCAGAGGCTACCAAGGTCATAGCCAGAATGAAATTTCAGTTGTACAATTTTATGACCATCAATCTCACTGATTATTTTCATGTAAATGTTGTTTTTATGATAAAAGTACTTTTATTTTAAATGTAGATGAGTATATTCAACAAGCTACTTACTAAACATTCTGTAAGAGACACTCTATCCCTCACAGGTAGGCAAAACTCACTGAACTCTCACTGAAGACAAGAAATCCTACCACGTATCTCATATCAACTTTCTCTCTCATTCTTTACAATAGCTCTTTTGACCCATCTCCATTCTTCTGAAACCTTCTATCTTTCCTCTCTAGTCCTTACTCTCTTAGGAGATAACTTTATCTCCTTCTACACAGAATATAGAGACATTATCAAAGATAACTCTGAACTTCCAACATCAAACCCATTAACATCCCTAATCATGCTCCCCTCTACATATAATGAAAGAAATACCTTCCTCAAATCCAAGGCTCATTCCTCTGCCTGTACTCTGGGTCCTTTCTCCTCCATCTTCTGGGGGAGTTTAGTCTACTAATTATTCCAGTTGCCTTCTCCTATATCTTTGATCACTCCTTTTCAGCTGGCTCTTTCTCCTTGAGGATTAAATGTGCCAAAATCTGTACATTCTTAAAAAGAAAACAAATACCTCAACCTGTGTTCCCTTGCCAGTAACACATAGTCACTCTCTTGTTACACCAAAACTTGATTTTTCCACTTATTTTTTTTCTACTTTATCTCCCACTCAGTCCTAATTTCAATTAAATTTAGTTTTCTGTTCCTTCCCAAGACTCTGAAACTACTTTTTATAAATTCATCAATATTTCTTAGTAAAAAACCCTTAAATTTAGTGGTGAGAAAAGATGTTTGATATAGTTATGCCTGAAAAAAGTAGCCTGCAAAATGTAATATAGTATAACCTATTGGCTTTTTTTTTGGTGTATAGTTCTATGCATTTTCACACATGTATAGATTCATGTAATCACAACCACGATCTGGATACAGAACAGTTCACTGACCACAAAAAAAACGTCATGCTATCTTTTTGTCTCCAACTCCTAAACCCTGATAACCATTGATCTATCTTCCATCACTATAGTTTTGTCTTTTGAGAATGTTACATAAATGGAAAAATACAGTGACTTTTTGAGACTGGCTTCTTTCACTCAACTTAATGCCTTTTATATCCAAGTTGTGTGGATCAATAGCTCATTCCTTTTTACTGATGAGTAGTATTACATTGTCTAGATGTATCATGGTAGTATTACATTGTTTAGATGTATCATATTACATTGTTTAAATGTTTATCCATCCACCCTTTGAAGGATATTTGAGTGGTTTCCATTTGGGAGCAATTATGAATAGAATTGCTAATTTGTTTACAGATATTTGTGGGAATATACATTTTTACTTATCTAGGGTAAGTATGCAGAAGTGAAATTGCTGTATCATATGGTAAGTATGTGTTTAACTTTACAAGAAGCTGTTAAACCATTTTCCAAAGTGCCTTTGCCATTTTGCATTCTCACCTGCAAGGTCTGCGACTTCTAGTTGCTCCAGATCCTCTCTTGTATTGTTAGTACATTTCATTTTAGCAATTCTAATAGGTATCATATCACAATATTAATATGCATTTTCCTATTGGCTACTAGAAATGGACATATTTTCATTTGCTAATTTGCCATTTATGTATCCTCCTTAATAAAGTATTGAAGTCTTTAGCCCATTTTTAAACTGGTTTGTTTTCTAATTGTTGAGTTTTGAGAGTTCTTAAGACATTCCAGTTATAAGCTCTTTGTTTGGATATGTGACTTGTAGTTATTTTTCTCCCACTCTGTAGTTAGCTTTCTCCCTTTTTTAACAGTGTCTTTCACAGAGCAAATTTCTTTTTATTTTGATGCCATCCAGATTATCTTTTTTTTCTTTGTGGATTGTGATTTTGATGTCATGTCAAAGAAATCTTTGCCTAACCTTAGATAATAATGATTTTTCTCCTATGTTTCCTTCTAAAAGTTCTATAATTTGTATATTACACATTTAGATCTATGAACTGTTTTTAATTTTGTATAAGGTATAAAGTTTAGGTAAATGTTCATCTTGTTACATATGGATGTCTAATACTTTCAATGTAATTTGGAAAGACTATCCTTTATTGTTTGTGCACCTTTATCAAAACTCAAATAGTGATACTTCTTTGAATTCATTGTTTAAAAGTTTTATTTAGCAGTTTTATTTTTGATTTATATTATTTTTAGTTGACAGATCATAATTATATGTATAGGGTAAAATGTGATATATATGGAATAAGATATATGAATATATATATTCCACACACACACACACTGTAAAATAATTAAATTAAGACAATTAACTTATCTATTACCTTACTTGTTTAGCATTTTTGTGGTGAGACATTTGAAATTTATGCTCTTAGATATTTTGAAGTACACCATAAATTGACTATAGTTACCCTGCTGTGCAATAGATCTCAAAATTTATTTTTCCTATCTTAAACTTTATATCCCCAGGAAGCTGAGGCAGGAGAATCGCTTGAACCCAAGTGGCAGATGGTGCAGTAAGTCGAGATCATGCCACTGCACTCCAGCCTGGTGACAAAGCGAGACTCCATCTCAAAAAAAAAAAACTTTATATCCTATATACTTTAACCAACAACTCCCCATTCCCTCCCCATTCCTTGTGCCAGAATTTGGTAACCATCATTCTACTCTCTACTTTTCTAGATTTCACATATAAGTGAGATCACAGGATATTTGTCTTTCTGTGCTCACCTTATTTCACTTTGTATAATGTCCTCTAAGTTCATCCATGTTGTCACAAGGGTCAGGATTTCCTTTTTTTAAATAAGGCTGAATAGTATTACATTATATGTACATGCTACCTTTTCTCTTTTTTTCCCATAAGTTATTTGGGTACAGGGGATATTTGGTTACATGGTTAAATCCCTTAGTGGTGATTTGTGAGATTTTGGTGCAGCCATCACCTGAGCAGTTTGCATTGCACCCTTTTTTAGACTTTTATCTTTGCCCTTCTCCCACTCTTCCCCCAGGTCCCCAAAGTCCATTGTATCATTCTTATTGCTTGATATCCTCATAGCTTAGCTCCCACATATCAGTGAGAATATACGATGTTTGATTTTCCATTCCTCAAGTTACTTCACTTAGAATAATAGTCTTCAGTACCATCCAGGTCAGTGCAATACCATTAATTCCTTCTTATGGCTGAGTAATATTCCATTGTGTGTAGATAGATTGATCCATTGATCGATCAATCTACAGTTTCTATATTAATGAGTTTCTTTATATAGTATCTATATCAATGACTTTCTTTATCCCCTCATTGATTGATGGGCATTTGTGTGGTTTCCACGATTTTGCAATTGCAAATTGTGGTGCTATAAACATGTGTGTGCAATTGTCTTTTTCGTATAATGACACTCCTTTTTTTTTGGGTAGATACCCAGTAGTTTGATTGCTGGATTAAATGGTAGTTCTGCTTTTAGTTCTTTAAGGATCCCCATACTGTTTTCCATAGTGGCTGTATTAGTTTACATTCCCACAAGCGGTGTAGAAGTGTTCCCTATCACCACATTCATGCCAACATCTACTTTTTTAAATTTTTTTGATGACGGCCATTCTTGCAGGAGTGAGGTGGTGCTGCAGTGGGTTTTGATTTGCATTTCCCTGATCATTAGTGATGTTGAGCATTTTTTCATATGTTGGATGGCCATTTGTATATCTTCTTTTGAGAATTGTCTATTCATATCCTTAGCCCACTTTTTGATGGGATTGTTGGTTTTGTTCTTGCTGATTTGCTTGAGTTCGTGTAGGTTCTGGATCTTAGTCCTTTGTCATATGTATGATTGTGAAGATTTTCTTCCACTCTGTGGGTTGTCTGTTTACTCTGCTGACTGTTCATTTTGCCATGCAAAAGCTCTTTAGTTTAATTAAGTTCCAGCTACTTATCTTTGTTTTTATTGCATTTGCTTTTGGGTTCTTGGTCATGAAATCCTTGCCTAAGCCAGTATCTAGAAGGGTTTTTCCAATGTTATCTTCTAGGGTTTTGAGTTTCAGGTCTCAGATTTAAGTCTTCAATCCATTTCGAGTTGATTTTTGTATAAGGTGAGAGATGAGTATCCAGTTTCATTCTTCTACGTGTGGCTAGCCAATTATCACAGCACTACTGGTAGCAAAGGGTGTCCTTTCCCTAACATTTGCTTTATCGAAGATCATTTGGATGTAAGTATTTGGATTTATTTCTGGGTTCTGTATTCTGTTCCATTGGTCTATGTATCTGTTTTTATACCGGTGTCATGTTCTATTCATCTATTGATGGACACTTAGGTTGTTTTCATATCTTGGCTATTGTGAATAATACTTCAGTGAACATGGTAGTGCAGGCATCTCTTTGACAGTTGATTTTAATTTTGAGGAGATCTACACCCAGAAGCAGGATTGCTGGAATATATGGTAGTTCTATTTTTAGTTTATTGAGGAACCTCTATACCATTTCCCATAATGACTTTACAGATTAAGCATCCATAATCCAAAAATCCAAAACCCTAAATGCTCCAAAATAGAAAACTTTTTGCATACCAACATGATGCTCAAAGGAAATGCTCGTTGAAGTATTTTTAATTTTGGACCTTTTAATTAGGAATGCTCAATTGGTATATGTTCTGCAAATATTCTGAAACCCAAAAAATCCAAAATTCAAAACATTTCTGGTCCCAAGCATTTTGGGCAAGAAATCACCTGTACTCATTTACATTTCCACCACAATGCACAAGAGTTCCCCTTTCTTCCCATCCTGGTCAACACTTAACTTTCATCTTTTCTGATAAACCCATTCTAACAGTTGTGTGGTGTTACTTCATTGTGGCTTTAATTTGCATTTTCCTAATGATTAGTGATGCTGATCATATTTTCATGTATCTATTGGAAATTTGTAAGTTTTTTTTCCTTTTTTAAATATATTTTTTATTGTACTTTAGGCTCTGGGATACATGTGCAGAACATGCAGGATTGTTGCATAGGTACATACATGACAATGTGGTTTGCTGCCTCCATCCGCCCCCACCCACCCCCGTCACCTATATCTGGCATTTTTCCCCATGTTATCCCTCCCCAACCTCACTACCCCACCCTGTCCCTCCCTATTCCCTACCAACAGACCCCAGTGTGTGATGCTCCCCTCCCTGTGTCCATGTGTTCTCATTGTTCAACACCCACCTAATTAAACTCCAGAGCTTCTGTACAGCAAAAGAAACCATCATTGGCGTGAACTGGCAACCAACAGAACGGGAAAAAATTTTTGCAAGCTACCCATCTGACAAAGGGCTAATATCTAGAATCTACAAAGAACTAAAACAGATTTACAAGAAAAAAACAAACTCATTCAAAAGTGGGCAAAGGACATGAACAGACACTTTTCAAAAGAAGACATATATGAGGCCAAATGAACACAAGAAGAAATGCTCATCATCACTGGTCATTAGAGAAACGCAAATCAAAACCATAAGGAGATACCATCTCATGCCAGTTAGAAAGGCAATCATTAAAAAATCTGGAGACAACAGATGCTGGAAATGATGTGGAGAAATAGGAACACTCTTACACAGTTGGTTGGAGTGTAAATTAGTTCAATCTTAGTGTAAGACAGTGTGGCAATTTCTCAAGGATCTAGAAACAGAAATTCCATCTGACACAGCAATCCCATTTCTGGGTATATACACAAAGAACTATAGATGGTTCTAGTATAAAGACATGCACATGTATGTTCATTGCAGCCTTGTCTGCAATAGCAAAGATCTGGAACCAACCCAAAGGCCCATCAATGATAGACTGGACAAAGAAAATGTGGCATAGATACACCATGGAATACTACGCAGCCATAAAAAATGAGTTCGTGTCCTTTGTAGGGACTTGGATGAATCTGGAAACCTTCATTCTCAGCAAATTGACACAAGAACAGAAAACCAAACACTGCACGTTCTCACTCATAGGCAGGTGTTATACAATGAGAACACATGGACCCAAGGAAAGGAGCATCACACACTGGAGGCAGTTGCTGGGGGCTAGGGGAGGGACAGCGGTGGATGGGAAGGGTGGGGAGGAGTAACATGGGTAGAAATGCCAGACACAGTATGCACCTATGCAACAACGCTGCATGTCCTTCACATGTACCCCAGAACCTAAAGTAAAATAAAAATAAAATTAAAAAAATTAAAAAGCTAGATGCAGTGGCTCACACCTGTAATTCTAGCACTTAGGGAGGCCAGTGCAGAAGGATCACTTAAGCCCAGGAATTTGAGACCAGGCTGGGCAACACAGTGAAGACATTGTCTCTATAAAAAATAAACAAAATTAGTTGGGTGTAGTGGTATGCATCTGTAGTCCCAGATACTCAGGAGGCTCAATTGGGAGGATCACTTGAGCCCAGGAGGTAAAGGCCGCAGGGAGCTGAGATCACACTACTGCAATCTAGCCTGGGCAACAAGGTGAGACCCTGTCTCAAAAAAAAAAAAGAAAGAAAGAAAATACTGCCTATTCTGTTACATTTCGGTCCAAAATCATCCCCTTGATTCTTGTTTTCCTTGGTTGTCTTAAAGTTGCTTTTAGCGAGACCAGAGATAGAAAACATTTTACATCAGTAAGAGAAGGGCTGGTGGAGGACACGCAGGCAGGAGTCTACAACTCTCCCCTCTTCTGAGCCCTGGGCCATAGCCCTGACAGTCCCAGGGCCCCAGTTCTGCCACTGCATCATGATGAGGTGATGCAGAAAGACTGTCCTTGGGTCTCAATCGCCTTCTGCATCTAAGAAATTTTGTTCAAAATATGGTTTATGGTGAGAGATGCTGCCATCTAAAGGCATATTGAAAAAGCCTTTATACTATAAAAGTAATCCAATTCCTAGCCAGCTACATGGATGTATTACATCTTAAATTAGACTGTTATCAAATAAGCTAATAGTATTTTACAAATAAGAATGGCATTTCAAACTTTAGGAACCACGGCTTTTAAATGATTTGTGTAGTATTTCATGGCTGTCTGCATAATTTAATCATGTCATAAAGGGACTTTTAAAAAGATTAAAATGGCCAGGTTACAGGGGGAAGGAAATATACAATTGCAATCTAAGTGTGGGACGTAGGCTATTCAACGGTATCTAGACTTTACAACATATATATATCCACATATAAATATGCATAGGGAGAAAGACTTGTGGGGGTTTGGAGGTGGAGCTAAACTGTTTGCTGCGTAAGAGACACAAACTAGAAAGAAGGGCCTAAACAGGACAGATACAAATGGAACCAATTAGCTGGGCATGGTGGCGCTTGCCTGTAGTCCCAGCTACTCAGGAGGCTGAGGCTGGAGGGTCTTGTGATTCAAAGAGTTGGAGGCTGCAGTAAGCTGTGATTGCAAAACTCAATCCAGCCAAGGTGACAGAGCAAGACCCCATCTCAAGGAAAAAAAAGAGGAACCAGAACAAAGACAAGAACGCTTTTGGTTTCCCACCTATTCCCTAGGTTAAAATGGACTATTGACATCTTTTCCCTTCATCTGCCCTCATCCATTTAAAGGACGTGGGGAGGTAAAGCTCTTTGTTAGTATTGCCTGATGATGTGTCCAATGAGCAGGCATGGCCACTGCTCAAGAGGTGCCTGTATTTCTGCTCCCCTTAACTCTTCAGGGTACAGTAACAGCAAATCTAAAGAGATCTATTTCTGAGCTCCAATCTACCTACCAAATAGAGTCCTTCAAAATTATTCTCTAATAGTAAGCACTTTCTTAAAATGTGGGCTATTTCATGAGTGTACAATGGTTATTGTAAATGGTTGGATTCTGGAACCCAGTGTCACCCAGAGCCTTCAGAAAGCATCCATGTGCCTGCCTGTTTAACTGCCTTGAAACGGTTCTGTTCAGATGCAACCTCAAACTCTAAAAAGACTCAACCTCGAAAAGCCAAGATGTTCAATGCAGGGGACTCACAAGTTGGGTGAATCTAGGTTCAAATACTATACCCACGCCTGGCACAGCGCCTTGTGCCTGTAATCCCAGCACTTTTGGAGGCTGAGGTGGATAGACTAGCTGAGCTCACGAGTTCAAGACCAATCTGGGCAACATAGAGAAATCCTGTCTCTACTAAAAAAAAAAAAAAAAAAAAAAAAAAATTAGCTGGGCATGATGGCATGTGCCTGTAGTCCCAGCTACTTGGGAGGCTGAGGCACGAGAATCGCTTGAACCCGGGAGACCGAGGTTGCAGTGAGCTGAGATCACACCACTGCACTCCAGCCTGGGTGACAAAGCAAGCCTCTGTCTAAAAACAAACAAAAAAACCTGTACCCCTCCCTCCTCATGTCCCCTAAGTCAGGCCTTACTATGTCCCAGACTCTAAAGGTGAGTGAGTGAGCCTCTTGCTACAATGGAAAATCCACACAAAAAGACCAGGTCCACCTGGTTCCCAGGCACAGTAATGTCACATACAAAAGGAGACCTAGAATATACCAAAGCAACTAAAACATGCATTCCATGTCACACAAGGCAAAGCACGCACATACATTAATTCACTGATTTCTAATAACTTTGGGGAAAAAGTACAATTTTCCCCATGTTTAGGTCAGGAAACTGAGGTTCAAATAAGTTGTTCTTATCTGAACACGGTCCACACATGGCAAAGTAGGAAGGAATTCACATCCTGGTCTATGCAGTTTTGAAGCCCAAGCACTGAATCGCCATTCAGCACTTAGCTTTGAAATCTGGAATAAACATGCAATCTAGAAAAAAACCCAAGTGCTGGCTTCCACCATCCAGTCATCAACCTCCATGGATGCTGGCTGCATAGGCAGCAAATCTTTTATTCATTCTACTTGTCTCTGATCTTCCCTAACTTTTACTAGCTGAAATATTAAGTGAATATAAACAAAGGTTCTCCTCCATGATTCTTGCATTTAAATTGCTTTTCACAAACAGCTGAACCTCAAATGCTGTAAAACAAGATAAATTTATAGCCATAGGTTTTATAGTCCCCCACAATCACTCATTAGAGAATTTGGGCATACTTTGCATTGAACAGAGCAAATGATACATGTTTGGCTCCACTCCCTCTCAAAACACCATTAAAGTTGCAGTAAAAAGATTAAAGAGGGACCAGTGGGGAAAGGAGAAAGCTACAGGCCAGACACCAATCCTCTGAAGGTAGGAAACAGATTGCCATGGAACAGGCGGAGCAGAAAGGTTAGTGCTGGGGTGGGGGGAGGGGGTGGGGGGCGGTGATGAGCCCAGGCAAGAGCCTTGGGGACAGCAGACCTGTCGGAAGGCAGGGAGCAGGTGACATCCAATAGTGTGGCTGGTTGGGAACTATTTAAGGGAAAGTAAGACCCCCCTCACCCCAGAATTTCTTCTTAAGCATGGAGCATCCCCTGCCCTCCCCTCCTCCTGGAGACCAAGTTTATCCTCTGGTAAGGCTCAATTCTAAGACCATGGAGAGAGATTCAAGAGCTAAACTCATGAGTGTTTTCTTTTCGAGTTTTTATAAACTTGTAACTGCTAAGTAGATTAAGAAAAATTCCAAACGCAGACTGATGGGCCCCAGGCGTATCTCCCCACCTCTAGCCCCCAGCTATGAGATCTGACAGTCAACCTTATGTGCAACGGCAGGAAGAGACGGGAGGATTCATCTCTGGGGAAGCTCATCAAGAGAAAAACCCTAAAAATAATCATAGTTGGGGATCCCCTTCCCCCAAGAAATGGAAGATCCCTGACCATGATGCTGCAGCAGAGCTTGCCCTCAACGTACCCCTTTCAATCAGCCAGTGGCACCTCATATACAAATGAGGAGCCAAGGACCACCAGGCAGGTGAGGAGAAACCTACCCTGAAAGACAGTGACGGACACAGGTTGAAAAAGGAACTCTGAGCTGGGCACGGTGGTGCGTGCCTGTTGTCCCAGCTACTTGGGAGGACTGCTTGAGCCCAGGAGTTCGAGGCTGCAATGAGCTATGATTGTGCCAACCCTGTCCCTTTAAAAAACAAACAAACTGAGGAATGAGAGAAAAGAAGAAACGCCCTACAGAAAGAAAAGCAATACTGCCTCTGTTACACAAAAGGATACTGTGACAAGGAACACTTGGAGCCAGTGATGTGGGCAGCTAGACAGGCTGGAGCTGCAGAATGAGTACTGCAGGCCACATAGTCAGGAGCCATCACAGTCACCAAGTGCCGATCTCACACGACCACCTGTTAAACCACAATGACACTAATCACTGTGCCATCTATACGGAACGCTCCCCAACACGAAGCAGCCACAGTCCTTGTCAACAGAGATCCAGACTGAAAAATCCATCTCCCCAAATTTCTGCTCAGGGAAAACTACTGCCCAGCACCTTTCTACTCACCAGGCATAAGTTACTTTTCATTCCCCCCCTTTACTTAAACCAAGAGCTATAAGGTTAATCCCCCCAAATTAATCAGAATGTAATACTATATAATATTAGCCAGAACGCATGATATTCCAGCTACTGGGTACGCTTTAAGGCAGGAGGCTTTTAAAAACAAGACAAGACTTGTCTGTGGATAAAAACATAAACAACAAGGAAAGACTGTCAGGCATTAGCTGACAACCAGCTCCTCTAGGAGCCAACATGTCTCCAGGGCTTGGCTCCCAGTCCCACGACCTCCCAGGCACTGATATCCTGCCTCGGCTTTTCCAGCTGTAATGTGCACAGGCTTCAAATGCAGATTCGGACATTCAAGGTGTGGGCTGGGACCACAAACCACACTTCGGTAGCATGAACAGGGTCTCTAAGCCCACTGCTTACCACCCAGTCCAGCCAGGTCCAAGTGAGGTGCAGTGGCTGTGGGTGGAGCACCGACGTGTTCAGTTTAACGGGCATTATCCTCGATCATAAATTAAAGCTACTTCATCTGAAATCAAGATCCCTCTCATTCCAGTTTTCCCAAGCCGCCGCCCCTCCCCTCACATTCTCCATTATGTGATACAGCGGAAGGCGGATCTCAAAGTTATAAAGGACCCTTAAAATTAAAAACAACAAAGTGCCAAAAATAAGTTCAACAGCTATAAACTCACAGGTACGAAGTATACAGCTTGCAAAGGAAAAAAAAAAAAAAAGCCAGCACCTGTCAGCTTCTTTCACTGCAGGGCCTGTGTCAGTCTAAACGGATGCAGCCTGAACCCTCCCTTTGTCACTCCACTCTGCAGCCCTGAAGGTACAGCAGTCTCCCCATTAAGAATTCTGCCTTTACATAAATCTCCAAATAGACTTTCCCAGCAGCCAGTTTTCCTACTCCTTTTGACATTTTAATCACACAGCTGACAATTCTGCTGCTTAGAAACTGCCACATAGCAAGTATTTTTTTTAAAGGGATGGTAGAAATAAACCAAACCCAGCTTTATCTTCAGGCAGTGAAAGAGAGAAGGGCAAGGGTTACTTTTCATTTCTGAGTGTTTCAGTTAAAAATAATTATATATTTATATGAAAGCAATATTTGGGACACACAACACCTGAGGCTACTTATTGCATTTAAAGTAGATCTTACATTTTTCATGACATCTGGAGACTGTGAAAAGGGACACTGCGTGTTATCAATCATTTAAGAGATTTTTTAAGCATCCTTAACTTTCACAGTGAAGGTTCCTGCCAATTTTATCTGATCTAGGTTTTCATTCCACATTGGGAAATTTCACAAGATGAGGAAAATAAAGAGATAAGAGAATATTATGCGGGACAGGGGGAACTTTGGTCACAATGGCAAATGTCATTAAATAGGCAATTCCTGGCTGGGCGTGGTGGCTCATGCCTGTAATTCCAGCACTTTGAGGGGCCGAGGCGGGCATATCACCTTAAGTCAGGAGTTTGAGACCAGCCTGACCGACATGGAGAAACTCCATCTCTACTTAAAATACATAATCAGAGAGATCCAAGATGGCCGATTAGCAACAGCTCAGGAATGTAGCTCCCAGTGAAAGCGCAGAGAACGAGTGGACGCCGCACTTTCCGATGAATTTTTGTTGCCCACAGACTGGGAGATTCCCGGTGAAGGAGCCACATGGGTCGCCAGCGTGACTCTTTTGGCTGGCGCGGCGCTTCTCGGTGCAGAGTGTACGGGACTGGATGCCCTTTTAGTCGGGCTCAGCCGATCCCATCCCCACAAGGAGAACAGCAATTGGAAGCGCTGAGGACGGAGAAAGCACAGCTGAACCCGGGAAGGCCCAGCTCTGTAGGGAAGGGGCGCCCCCCGAAGGAAAACTAAGAAACAGAAAAAACTTCATCACCAACAAGCT